>OU426898.1:13457403-13529903 GCA_911387775.1 Thymelicus sylvestris | reverse complement strand
AGCGTCTAGTGGAACGCGCCCATCAGATGTCAATCATTATTCCCTACGTTCCACTAGACGATCACAACGATCACGCTCACGACCGCGGTTTTTCCTGTTCCACTAGCTTGTGAGTGTTACAATCATACACCCAAGTGGAACGGGCACTTCGACCCACCCCGTGAGGTGGGTTGTTTTGAGCGTGCCGTGAACTGCCGTGAGCGAAATTAATGACGTCATCAATGACGTTTTCACCGCGACCATGACGACCGTGGTCGCCATGTGGAACGCGTTTTGATCGTTGTGAGCGATGTGAGCGTCTACTGGAACGCAGCCATTGGGCGCGTTCCACTTGACGTTCACAACGATCAAAATAAAATAACCCATTTGCCTAACTGAATGATCCGATTTTGATGATTCTTTATTGGATAGTGTATATCACTATAGATAGTATAATTTAGAATCGTAATATTTTTTTCAACACCCTTGCTCATAAATTGGTTTCTATCACATGGCTTTTACACTCATAAACCATGGTATTAAACACTAAACTTGTGCTTTTTTTTCTTGATCGCACTAGTGTTTTATTTTATATTCCATCAAATTAAGTTTGTACCTTGCTGAAAGATATTATATATGCATTCTATTTGCTCTTAACTTAGCCGGGTTATAGTTTTATTTTTAAATTTCGGAAAAAAGTTTTGACTTTAATACGTTTCATTTCAACAAGACTAAAAATAACACTATTTTTGTAAAAAAAAAGAAGTGTACCTACCACCTTGAATATGATAAATTTTCAACAACTTATTTACTTTAATTAATAATTCAACGTGAAACTAATTCATAAATACATAAATATTAGATTTTTTTACATTTTGCGTTTTGGCTGTTTAGCGTAATTGTTCGTGCCTCCGCTCCAATCTGCGCGCGCATAGCTAACACGCCGCGCGCATAAAAAAAAATATCAGCGCGGAGCGCATAGAATTAATATTACTAGCGTATAGAAGGGACACCGCGAACATCGGGTTCGGGGGTGTGCATTGCAGCCGGCCGGCTGCATTTAATTCTGTCACTCGGCTGTCACTCGGCTGCGCTCATTGCGGCCGCATGCCAAAATTGTTTATGAAAAAACTGAAAAAATGCCGTCGTGCGTAATAAGAATGTGTCACAATTGCACGACAAAAAACAAAAAAGATAATGTTATCACTTTATCATCAGTAAGAAAACAAAATCTTAACTTAAATCAACTAAAACGAATTTAATTTAATTATTGAGCAATGTTCCCGCCATTTTGAATGAAAAAATCATAAGGAGCGTTTGAACTTGGCAAGCCACTAGCGTGTTAATAGACTAAATAAGCTTGCCGACGCGACGCTTGTGACCAATTTAAAGTGTTGGATTTTTTGACACGAATCAATGGTAATTACGTTTGAAATCGTTTAACGCTTTTGCACCTTAAATAAAGTTGGAGTAAGAGCTTGTAAAGATTTGGAGTCGGTGACTGCTTTCTTGGTTCGACAAGTGTCATATACAAAGTTACTCTATGGCAAGTGTGCAAACGAGGCTTCTAGTTTGAAAAGAGAACGGAGGGCAAGCCGGCGGTGGAACACACATTTTGTTTGAGATAGCTTCTCTATGTAAAGTTGTACCTCAATGGCGGAGCGCGCCATTTTTAACAAACTTTTCGTCTGGTCTGTGAGCATTGTTTATTTGAGTACGAATAAGTGATTATTTGTTTTTTTACTCGTAAGTGTGTTGGAAAACGTCGTATGACACACGTGAGATTTGGTCATTACATTCTCGGTTTTCTTGCAGCACTCGCCTTCGGCTCGCGCTGTGCAATATCACCTCGAGTGTAATGACCAACATACCACACTTGTATCATAATGTACTATTAATAGTACTAAATAGTTTATATTATTTTTCGCATTTCAATTAATTTTTTTGTCAAAAATAATTATTCATTTTAACCACTAACTTGAAACAAAGATACACTATTAGGTACCTATCAAAAGATTAAGTAGACAGAATGAGACAGAAGGCAAAAAAGTATTTTTACCACACCGAGAAGAAATCGGTTAACTCACTAGCATTTCGACTTTCTGCTTTAAAATCATTTTAATTAAAACCGGCCAAGTGCGAGTCAGATTCGCCCACGATAGGGCAAAAAGATCACGTTTGTTGTAGGTATAGGAACCCCGCTTAAATATTTATTTTATTTTATTAGATTTCATTTAATGAATATACAAATAAATATTATACAACTATTATGTTCTCATGTGCCTAAGTGACATTCTATAAACCGAAACCGAAATATTCTGTGAATATTTCAAGCGTCTACCTGTCACCGTTATCGAGCGTAACGGCAAAAAATTCACGTTTGTAAAGGAGAACCCCATCTTTCATAGAGACACCGGCCCAGAATAGACAAGAATGAAAATTGGTGGTCAATTAGATCATTGTAAAAGCTTTAATTTCTCCAATTTTCTCGTCTGCTAGCAATGGCCAACTAATGAAATCCTAATGAATCACCTTAAATATGGGTTATGATTATGTCACACTCGTGTCACAGTGCTGATGAAAAAAATATGTTTTTGATAAAGTTCTCGTTTATTATGGGTAACGTAAGGTCGGTTGGTCACCGGTTGGTGAGTACCTATCTACTGAATATGCGTTTTACTAGGCACTACTACCTCAAACACCTACGAGTATATAGACAATGTCAGGAATATAATGAAGACCATAAATAAATAAATACTACTTAAACCATAATAATAAAAACTGATTAGGTGGGTATAATACTACCTACTACCTACCCACGTTGTGTAATAAAGGCATTTTAATTTTTTAAAGATATTTTATTCATTATCATCAAAATATATCAATATTTCGTCAAGAAATTGTGCAGGAGGCGCTATACTCCTATTTTCAATATTCAGGCAGTGGTAGTAAGAAAAGCAAATGTAGAAATTGTATCAAAAACACATTCACCAACGCACGAAACGAAAAGCGAATGCAATAGAACAAAGTGATTAAGTACTCTGTGCAAAAATTAAATTGTCATAAATGTCATCATAATATTCTTTTACTTTTTTTACACAGATAAGTCAAACTCAAAATGTCTTATAATAAGCGTAACGATGTCGTTAAAGGATTTAATGGTAATTATTATATATTAAATAGTTTAGCTTTATATAGAACATGAAAATATATCAGAAAGGAATAAATATTGTTTTTATAATTAATAAATAGTTAATTTAATACATATGTTCCTTAGTCAATCGATTATAAAATCGTTTGTAATGAGGTAAATACAATGAGAACTTCTTTCTTTATTTAGTTCATTTGGCGATTGCAAATGAGGCTAAGATTTAAATATGTTTATTTAGTAAATAAGACGAATTTTTATGTTTATAGTTTACTCTTGTCCAGTCTTATGTGCTAGCACAGATTACATATAATTCGTGGCCGGAAACCGGGGTTCTCCTTTATTTTATTCTGTTTTTATTATTTGTTGTTATAGCGGCAACAGAAATAGGTACATCATCTGTGAAAACTTCAACAGCTCAACTGTCTAACTGTCACGGTTCATATGAAATACAGGCTGGAGACATAGTTTTCTCGTACGATCGCGTTTAAAAATAAGCCGTGTGCAGAGGCTCTATGTAATAGGTTCCCGTTTTTACCCTTTGGGTAGGGAATCCTAAAAATAGGTTTGAGGTGTTTGGCAGGGGCAGAAAAACATAAATAAATGAAAGACACAAAGATTAAATTGTATAGGTACATTTATTATCATACTTCTTAATATATCTCATTATCAATATATACAAATTACAGTGTGCCACGTGGCGACGTAAATTATTGAAAAGATTAACAACGTAGTTATGGAGGAACAAATGATTAAATTCTATCGACCTAATTCTTAAAACTAGTCCTTACAATGACACGAGATGATTACATTTATGATGAACAGCTACTCTACTCAAAAACAAAAAAAATGCTGCTCGGTTGCCCAAAATACACTTTTATCATAATAAGGAGCAGGGAAGGGAGAAGAGATCATTTCGTACTTCATGAGTTTACACAATTGTAAGAACTCTAGTGTTGTGGTATGCTTAAACATTTTTTGCGTTGAAACGATGTTTTACAGTTTGGTACAAAAAACGGCACTTGATTTCTACGTTCATAGTCAGTTGAATTCCTATAAAATATTTTGCTTTAGCATTTCTCTAAATTCTCTATTGCCTTCTTCAACTAAGTAGATCTAGGTACCTAATGTGACGATATACATAGCTCTGGTAGGTAGAGCGCGTGAGCGCACTAATATATATAACTTAACAAAAACGCATTTACATAATCTTGATTACTTGCTGGCCTACATTAAAAAAATTTCTCGTAGTGTTTTTAAAAAGAGAACGAACATAATTTACTTGATGAAATAATTATGCCGGATACCAATCCGGTTCAGTTTAAATAATTTTGACCATCGGAATTTATCAGATAAAAGTTTTTGTTTTAAGCAAAAATCTAAAAGAAAAAATCTGACCCTGTGCTAACATAAAGTGTTTTAGTACATACGTATGTTATAGGGTTACATTAGTTTAATACATGTCATTCATACACGTTGTTAGTGTTAAAAATCCTTACGGTAAAATACACTTGGACAACAAGGCGACATATTTATTGCTGTCAGAAAATAAAATAAAAACATTATGTAACGTGGGTAGGTATATATTTACAGCGACGTACTTACAATTACAAAAATAAGCTTATGGGCATAATCATGTTTATTGGTCGATAGCATGTAGGTAATCCTACACTCTATAGATAAGTTATTACACATTGTTACATTATAAACATATTCAAACGAAAATAATAAATACGAAAAATCATTTTATTTTTAAAGTTTTAAAATTTTCCGCCACGATTAATATACAGCCTTTTACCATTGAAGTATTATTACTAGCGTATAGAACAGACACCGCGAACATAATGTATGTTCCAATGAATTGAAGCCGCGCGGCTGCATTTCTAATGGATTCGTTCGATTTTGAAAGGAGAACGGGGGCTCAATTTTGAAAATAGAACTTCCCGGCGGGAACACACATTTTGTTCGAGATGTCTCTTTTATGACATTATACTTCTATGCCTTTTACCGATATATTGCTAGTGGCATCGTAGTTTGCTTACGTATTGAGTACGAGTATATAATATTCTTGCAAAGAAATAAATAAGTAAATGCAATCCTTAATTTTACATATTATTATGCAAAGCACTTATTGCTTTACGTAATATCTTTTTGTGTAAACAATGCCTACTTCATTATATTAGATGGTTATGCCAATACAAAAGTTTACAAAAACAACCAATAAATTCGTATAAATCTATAATTTATGTTAGGTAAATATTATGGCAATATTTGGTTACAAAAATATATAGTTAAAAACTGTATGGCAAATTTCACTAGAATACATACAACATTATATAGTTATAATAATCTACATTATACTATTTTTTATTCTGCTTAGATGATATGAACCAAGCTATCAATTCTAATAAATATTATCTAATAACTTATTACCATTGAAGTATTATTACTGTCATTGTACTTCAATGCTAATTACCAGTTTTTTGTGAACAGCACATTTATTAGTTAAAAATCGTTGCTATATAAATACGGAGTAAGTAATAAATAATCCATAAATTACATTTCGAAGAGCAATACTTATTACTTAAACATAACTAGCGTGTCGACATTTCAAACATGCGAGTTTCATGAGACGATTCATTCTTTGGTAATAACTCGACAGACTAATATTGCTTACAAAGCATCAATGCGTTACCAAAGACTTACGCCCCAACTCATCGTGGTAATAATGGTTACTTTAGTCACTCCTTAGTAAAGAATCAAATTTTGTCCTAAGGAGCGATTTAAGTAACCGTTAGTGACTCTTGAGTTGGGGCGTTAGACAGTTATGCTATGGGCAGGCTAATTGCAACAACATAGCATAACCATTAACCAGCAATAACTTTCAATACAAACTTATTTAATGGTTGTCATGTACTGCATTGAACCACTTATAACTTGTAGCGTGCGGCAGCTGAAGTGCCTTCAACTTCGGTTCGCCTTATGTAAAATACTTTTATTAAAAAAATTCAGTCTCCGATTATCCTATTTCTTTTCATCTGGACTGCTCACGGTCTTCGGCTCGGCCCCTAACATTACTTGAATTTCGTCAGAACTCTTACCCTTCGTCTCCGGAATCACGAAGAATATAAACAAGAAACCGATAAGCATGATGGCAGCGAACATCCAGAATACCTGACCAGAACCGATGGCAGTGTTCAACGAATTGAATGTGCTTGTGACAGTGAAACTGAGGAGCCAATTCAAAGTACCCGCGGTGGAGCCGACGAAACCCTTGATGTCGATGAGGCAGAGCTCTCCGGCCATCATCCAGGGGATGGGACCTAAACCAATGGAGAACGCAACGATGAACAGGGAAAGAGACAGCAGAGGTAACCATGAGATAGCTTGGACGATATCCGCCTCAGCGCCGTGCATGTCTTGCAAAAAGAAGTACACTCCCAAGGCGGTGGAACACACGCACATGAGCAAAGCGGAAGACAGAAGGAGGATACGCCTTCCCAATTTGTCAACTATCAAACTTGAAGTGAACGTTGCTGCGACTTGAATGACTCCGATAATGATTGTAGCTATAGCAGCTTCTATACTCGCACCAGCACTTGCAAAAATTGTTGACGTATTGAAAATGACAGCGTTGATACCGGATAGTTGTTGGAGTAACATGAGAGCGTAGCAGATAATCAAGGCTTTGATAGCCGTTTTCTTAGTGATGGCATTGAGGAAGGAGACTGGGTTGTTTTTATTGTCTTCTGCCCTATGTATCAAATTATTCAACTCGGTGTCGACGTCGTAATTTCTCCCGCGGAGCCTGATCAGGGCGTCCTTAGCTTCATCGTTCTTTCCCTTCACTACAAGGAAGTTGGGTGTCTCCGGCATAAAGAAGAAGATGGCACCGAATATAATTGGAATCAATGTACAGAGAATGTTAAATACGAACACACTCGTGTAGCTCCCGACAGCATACGCAAAGAGAATACCGACTGTTATCATCAATTGAAAGTAGCTCCCTAATGTTCCTCGAATGGAGTCCTGAGCTATTTCACTGGTGTAGGCCGGTGCCGTGACGCAAAAGGCGCCACCTGCTACACCGGTGATGAATCTTCCGGCCATGAGCATTCCAACGTTTGTCGCGAAGGTTATGAGCAACCAGCCTAGAGTGAATGGTATGACGAGGAGCAGCATAGTAGTCTTGCGGCCTATCGCGTCCATTATAAGTCCAATGGGGAAGCATACGGCGGCTGCGCCAAGGTTCACCAGGGAAGATACCCAGTCTCCTTGTGCTGTGGTGACGGGGAAATCGTACTCTGTGCTATTCGCCTGGGTTATTCTGAAAACGACTGGTGAAGACCATCCCAACATGCTGCCAGCGGCCAGTGCCCCAAGTGTGGCTGAAACGGGGAAAAAAAATTGATAAGGTTAGCTGCCATTCATCTCATATTGTTTAATCATGATTCATGAACACCTTAATTATTGTAATATCCTGAATAATAGTTCTAAAGTAATGCTAATCAATTACTTTGAATGTATAATGCGACAAAGTCTACCTTTGGAATAACCACAGATTTTTGTTTAGCTGTTAGACATAATTTAGATGGAGACTTGAGCGCCAGTACTTTCTTTCTTTCTTGGTCGATAATGAATCGGTAATATTTTTGGTATTACTGATGTATGGATATCAGGTGGTGCGTTAGTTCGTCTTTTAGCTATTTACAAAAAAACATTAAGTAATTACGATGAAGCTGTTATTTCGAAGTTCGTACCAGATAACGCTGCAATGTACTGGGGCAACTTGCGGCCGCTGTCCTCTCGCGGCTCTACCAGCACAGCCTGCGACACGCCCACTTCCGTCATGGCGCCGTTTGTGCCTCCCGTTTGCTGGAAACAAGGAAAACAAACATTTACAAACACCTTTCCATACATCATGTCGATTTATTTTAACGACCCTGTAGCTACCAACTGTAGCGACCCTGCATGCGAAGCGAGGAGTCCCGGGTTTGGTTCTCGGCTTGGGCAGATATTAATGTGATTGATAAATATTTGTACTCGGGTCATATGAGTAATAACGATGTCTAATTTGCATTGTCATGCTCATGCCACCCGGGACACAGGGAAACCTACTGCAGGGGTATGAGTGTGTAAGTGTTTTATTAAGACGAGAAAAATCGTCCTCATTTAACGTGTAGGCAAGCTGGGGAGGGATGCTAATACATAGAATAACTATTAACTATATAAATAATAAATCCAAAAACATTATAAAAATACCCCGTTATCGATCGACCAAAGGTTATAACAATGGCATATCATATTCCATTTATCGAGGCTGTTCGTGTTTATTGTACAGATATTGTCTATCTTTGCATAATTATTAAAACATTTTATGACTCTATACAAACGTTGTAAATGACGTCTTAAGTATATATTGTATTACTTATTGCACACGCCGGGTCTCTAGATAGATTCTAAGAGTAATAGGAGTCCATCGCGGACAAACAACGTGACACGTAATTTATATACATTAAGATTTTTTGACATAGTTATAGTCTTGATTCACATTGCTTGTGTATTTAGTATAATTTACCTGAATATGTATACTTACATAGCTACATACGTTTCTACTAAGTACATATGAAATAACGCTTAATGACAGTAAATTTGCACCTTGTTTGCGTTTTTACATCCAGTTTCGTATTTCCTGTAGTTGATCAACGTAATGGTCGCAGATCAAAATCGTTTCTGATTCCGCAGTACTTTAATATACCATTATTCTTATTATTACAACTCGTATTCTCCGTATTCCATCAAAGCCTTTGGTGAAGACTGTTATCCACCATATATGTAGGTATTAGATAACTTTTCCAATACAATTTCTTTGGCACCACAGTACATTATCTCTGTTTACAATGTTTTCCTTCATCGAAAGTATCTTGCAGGTGCCTGCAGCCTGCAAGATCACAGTAACTATAATATGATACACCTTATATGAAACTACTTAAAATCTCATTATAACTTTAACTTGTTAGGGGGTGGTGGTGCGTCTTTGACATCGCTTAAACCATACTAAATCCGGTCCGCTGGTGGCCTACCACCTTGGAGGGATTATATTGATAATATTGATTTTAATAGCTCATTAATACCATTATTATTTTTCCTTGGGGTCGGCCTGGATGGCTACCACCTTCTTAACCATTCTTAACTGAGTTAGCCGCCAAACGACTCGTCGTGTTCCGGCTGGGGGCTTTAGAACCATTTCCTTCGTCTCTTTCTTAGCTAGCAACGCATGAGTGATTGAAAATTGAAATTCAAGACCGTGAACGTTTTCAATCGTCACCCAGAAATAATTAAACCTCTTTTACCTATACTTCGACATAATGTACTTACTTAATTAACAAACGCTGTAAATGTAGTTAATATAGACTTCAATTTATCAATATGATGGTCTATGAAAAAACCTTGGGAAATTAGAATATTGGAACAAGGACTAAAATTTGGTGAATTTGTCACAACTCATAATAGTTAGTTAAATATCGATAAATTTCGATACTCATCGCCAATCAATTAATCTTATCGACGACGGCCGTGTGGTAGAAGGAAAACCTAGTGCAAGAACCGATTACATTACTCGTAGTAACTAGGAAAATTACAGTGTAGCTAAGATACGAGTAAATTTACTCATAACTCGAAACGAAATATTATTTTACGACAATAATCATGACTTGTTTGTGTTTGTTATCGCAATATTACACGATGATTAAATTAGTGACATCATTATAAACAATTGTTATTACATTTACGAAGTAATTTAGCTAGGTAATTAAAAACAATTTGATAAGAAAATTAGATCTTTCTTTTCTAATGGTGAAATTGTTGAGTCTGGAAAATTTTAAAAAAAATATGAATTTATGATAAAAACCTGTTGAGTACATTTAGAACAGACTCGAGTCGGAATAGATAAATAACACATGACTATCCGTGTTGCCCGCCAGTCCTGTGAGAGTCTTACAAATTACGTGTAAGGGGGAAAATTGAGCACCAGATCACGTAACAAACATACATATCCTCTAGGTATGCTAATCCGAAACGCAAAGCTGAATCACCACTGAAGTTCGTAGACTACAAATCATATCGTCAACAAAAAGGACAAGCTTAGAGAGTAATATGAGATCATAAATTATATCCCTAGATACTTATAAGTGTCTATTGTGTTCCTACAATGGATGCACAACTACCTCCATAAATTAATTTGATTTTTTACGTCATCAATGTACTGCGTATATTGTTTTTATGAAAGTAAACAAGATTAAGTCGTGGGTGTTAACTGGTTGCAATTTGTAGACAACTATGGTAATGAAAAATAACATCTATTAAGCTTAAGGTTGGTGACACTGTACAATGTATATATAGAAATACCAACAGATAAAAGAAAGATAAAAGAAATAGCAATAGAAAAATAACAATTTTTTGAGGTCTGTTTACATAATTAATTATGATGACAAAATTTTTGTAGGGTACGTAGTACGTAGACCCTCGTAGAACATTCGTAGCAATTTGGGGCGAAGACCGTTGTTTCAAGTAATCCTAATCTTGATCATTTTATGATGTAAAGAAGACGTAACCACTTATTGTTATTTGCTAGGTAAGAAGGTGATTTATAAAATAGTTGCGTGATTTGGATCTACGTTAATACGAATGACGACATTTACCGTCATTTACCGTCTCAGAAAAAATATCCTGTGTTACATCAAACATTGGTTCAGTTTTGGTTTGGTTGCTTAGGCCGAAGTAAATAAGGTGCTAAAGGTACACGAACTGTTGAAAGTATTAAAGTAACACATAAATGCATGTTAATAATCGATAATGTAGAATTTTTGTATAAGGTATTGTAAATAAAATATTTAAAGTAGGTATTTAAGCATTACATTTGTTTTTCATAGGACGGACTCCATACAAGTCCATGATAGTGTATGGAACTCGATCCCAATTTTAAAAGTGTTTTGTCATTGAGGATAATAAACAGCGAAAGAAACTTGTATGATAAAACTTAACTGCATGTAAAACATTATGACAACCTACATACACATCAAATGTGGGACATACGTGCCCACATACATACACAAGACGCAAACAAGAGAATTAGGAAGGCCAAAGTCATCCAATAGTCTGGAGTTGTTAGACATCGCATGCCAGTAAGAACGTCACTTATACAATGTTACACGATATTATCCTTCACCATTACAGCACTACTTACGTGATAGTTACTAGTGGTAGTATAACTACGCTAAAGCCAGTCATAATTTGATTAGAATGCACCCTCTCACATTGTGAGAAGAGACCCCGAGCCCAGTAGTGGGACTAATAAGGGTTGTTGCTTTGCTTTGCTTTTTTTGCATCCTCTATACATCGATTTCTCTTTGGGCAGGTGGTCCTCAGCTTGATGCAACATAATGATCAGTTCTGTCCTGACCCGTGAGACTAAACTCTTTTATGTAAGCGCTTACGCTACGGAATAAAGAGTGACATGACAGACAAATAGATAATAGCTTAGATAGATAGTTTTGTTTGTAACAACAATTACTCCCATTAATGTACAGATGATTTCTATGCTATTCGGGCAAGTGTATGTCGCACAAAAATATCGCACCCAGATAGATATGTAGCGATAAGCGATAACGATGTTTTCTTCTTGGTGCTTGTTTTTTGTTTTATCTCTGTATTCTATGGTATGTAAAACCTAGAATACCTACGTATAATATAGTACATAAAGTATATAAAAACCAATAATGTCCCAAAGATTTCGAAAAATTGCGGATTTGTCTCTCTCATAAACTAACGAGGTCTACAGCTTTGCATAGAAATTGGAAGAGAAAGTGGGCAGCAAGACTTAAAAATATTTAAAAAGCGAAAGAAGAAAGCGAAGAGAAAGAAAGAATAAAATGAAAAGAACAAAGGAAGAAGACAATAGGTGTCATGAGTAACGAACTGAAATGAACGGAGGCGTAGAACCATTATAATTTATGGCGATAGGGCCGGCTAAAGTAAAATGTAAATGTATATTAAACTAAATACCCGTGCGAAGTATCCAGAAGGCATACTTGAGGCTGAGAAGCTAGACGAAGCCGCAGCTGGCATGGAGAGAAACAAGTTGGCAGTCAGGATGCCAGTGGCCAAGGGCGGATTTAACGGGAACAACCCTAGTGTGAACGCCGTGGACGTGCGTGAACCGAACATTATGAAATTAATTTATAGGGGACAGTAGATTAATTCGAAGTTACAAGGCAATAAGAACTCAGGTGCTGAATGTAAACAGGCAAGTTCCTAAGGTCAATAAAATTCACTTAGTTTTAGAATAGACCACTAGTTTGTAGCAACTTAAGTTTAATTATGATTTTACACTACACTTCATCACATTTTTGGACGAATATACCGTGGTTTAATATTTATTTAAAAATGTAAAATTTATACTTTTTTTAAATTAATATTACTCAAACACTGAATAGCACTGTTACATAAATTAGGACCAAATCTAACTGACGATACATTTTATCTTAACATAAGTGGATACTGGAGAGCATTTCACCAAATATTGAAATGCATTGATAAACCTTGATAAACCTTTCGATCTTTCAGCTTCTTGGATAAGAAAATGGATTGATTTCTTATCTGACACGATAACAATTGTTCTTCATCTTCCGAACAGAGGGCGTTTTAAGTAGTTGGTAATCTTAACATCTGTTTTCTATTTAGGTAGGAGACAGAAAGTCCATAACAACAATAATACATAACAGATTTCTAGCATATTTAATTCAGTTATTGAATTCAGTAGCTTGAAAATTATGAAATAGTGGTGCACAACACCATAGTAGCACAGAAGAAATAATAGTACTTATAAATAAGTAGTAGTAGTAAGATTTAAAGCTGTGCAAAAAAATTCAGCTTAGCTAATTTAGAAAATAAATGTTCTCCGTTCGTTTCGATTGACTATTAACATCGCAGCTTGCAAGGGGCATTCTCTGTCTCATGGAAAGAAAGCCGTCAACAAAACTGTTTTCTATTTATGTATCATCTGTAACAAATTTTGTATTAAGTGTGAAACTGTGAATACTCTGTACGTAGGGTGTTTCAAATTGATTAAAATAGCTCGCACTTGACACAACAAGTCGACACAAATATGACGAAAGCCAAAATATATTTTGTCGATTGCTAAGCCATGAGATAATATAGACGCAATGTAACGACTTATCTTTTATCAACTTAAAAATTGTCAATTTAGCAGTGTGGTAAAGGAAATTTTTATCATCAAATAATAAAATCAGAGATTATTGTTATCGTGTGTTTAATTTTATCAGTGAAATTTTATGAACAAGTAATTTATTACAATCATTATTTGATCGTAATTACTTATTACTTGATCGCGATCGTAACAATTGTAATTCCACTCCTGCTACATCACTGATACCGAATATAATTCATTATTATTTAGTCAATCTGAAAATACTTATCTATGAATATAAATATTGTTATGTTATATGTATAAATGTTCTTGAAGTTAAACCTTCATGATTTGGTGTTTTCTTGGCAAAATCTTTGACTTGGCAATAAACTTAACATTATTTATCAGTTTTATCTTTTTGGTATTGAGTTATCGAATCGAAGAAAAATATATAATTCTGAAATATTTTGTTTCAATTATTAAAAAAACGTAATGTTATTTATGATATAACTACCCTATTCTACAGTCGAAATTCGACCGTAATTAAATGTGACAAAGAGTGACTTTTCATTGACTTTTTTACTGTTCTATTTTCTATAATAAATGTAATTTTACCACATATGTTAAACTTTAACTATATGAAGAAATAGACTTTAAAGTGCCTCCATTATTCTTAAAAAGGGGTACAGAGCATTTCTCTTCACGTTATAATATATAGATTCTTATACTTTTCTTTTTTTCTTCAAATCTGACAATTTCGACTTCTACCCTTCGCAAAGAAAAATCCTAGCTATCATGATAGCTTGCCGATTCTACGGTTAGAAAATTAGTTGACCATGCCAGCTGATTTTTAAAGTAATAAATGTACGATCATTAAGGCGGTGAACAATTTTCTACGTTTTTTCAATGTTTTGTTTAGTTAATTCAGTTTTTATCTAGTTTGTTGTTTGTTATAGGAGGAAGTATGTAGATCAGTGAAGTCAATTCCTGGTGAGCGACCTCCCTTTCTGCATACGTTTCCGTACGGATATCTTCCGAAGTATCACACATGGGTACGATACAGGTGTATCGTGTTGGCCATATCAACTAGAATGTTGTTATTACTCATATTTTATTAATTTTGTTACAGAAATACCGGAACTTTAACTTTATAACAAGATGATTTTGTTACATGGTTTTCGTTGGGCTGAATGTTTGTCAGTGCGTAGTTTTCTAGTACCTAAAGCAGGTTGTTCAATTTTGCTATTTAGCGAGTAGGTATACAAGTTGTTTCAAGCAGTTTCGGCTGTGGTTTCGGTAAGAAAGGTGTCATAGTCAGTGCCGTAGGAGTCTTAACTTAAAACAGGTTTAAATAGGGTGTCTACTAAAAGATAATAAATTAATTAATTAATAGGTACCTCAAAAACTATTTGCTATTATTTATATGTCATGAAATAAAATATTTGTTTATTTAAACAAATTTTACAGACCTCTTTTTTCCCATTCTTCTCTCTTTCGTGACCGTAGCGGCATCAGTGATGCCTTTGGTAATAAATTGCTGATGTCCATGAGCGACGATAGCCAACGTCAGTTCATGGGTAATTTCATAAAAAAACTTACTTAAATATGGAATTATCTTCCATAGTTTATTTGTGTTTGAATTTATTTCAATAATATTATTTTGTAACTAGTAGGTAATACCTACTTAGATAAATTTTGGTCAAACAAACATCACTAATAAAAGTAAATCTGAATCGCATGCACGTTTGTATTTCTACGCAATTTAGTTGTTACTGAGTGATATTTAATTATTTACAGCTGAATTATTTGAACAAATGGATGACTTTATACATTCCATGAATTCCGTGACGGTTATTATAAAACGCGCGCAAAGTCATCATAACAAGGACAAGAAGAGATTATTTGGAGATAACGGGACAGATATCTAATTAGTTTATAATCTATGTACATGCATTTATTCACTTAAGATTTTATATGTGCCATGTGTGATTAGGGCCACTTTGCAATCCATGTTAGTTGGTCTGTATGACTTTACTTTCAGACAATTTGGGATCTTATCCCTAATGTCAACACGATACACACCGGTTCTTACACAAAAAACAGCGAAACTTAAAGCCCAAAGACAATAAAAATAAGCCAAAATGTTTCTAGAAATACTGGTACTTCTGGTACTTAGTGGTTGGTTTATGACTTGACGAGAGCTTTATTGTGCCTCGAGATTCAATCTTCTCAGTTATCTTCGGTTTTATGAGCGACGAGCCTTCAGGTTTATTGTTGCAACAGAAATCCTTTTTTATTGGTCTGAGCAGAAATCTTACAAGATTTAAACATTTATATTTAGATAATTATATATTTACTTATTTGCGTTCGCATTGACGGTACATAATACAGAGTACTAGACATTTGAACTAATACGTTTGTAATTTACAAAGTAAATATTTTAAATTAGTAGATACTTAATTATAAATGAAAAATGAAAATTCAACGTGAAGTATTTATTTAATAAAAGGTGGTAAGTAAATTATATTATATGTAGATTGTAGATGTAGATATTAATAATCCGGGATCAAGTTCTTAATATCAGTTTACTGATTGTAAACATGTCAGTTGTTTAGATACCTCTGAGTTTATTAATAAGTGAAATTTATAAAAAAAAAACAAACATTATAGGTATCAAATTAAGGAGGTCACCATAAAGATTTCAAAAAGGTATATCATGATAGATTTTTTCATAAGAGGTGTTTTTTTTTTTTAAATTTTTAAATTTTAACTACTTAATTACTTAAGCCTTGAATCCGGGTTCAAATATCCTATACCTAATCGCTAGCAAAAAAAAATCGCACAAAAGCCTAAGTCGTATGTCCTTTCATTAAAAAGTCTTATTAAACCATGTTCAATAATGTTCATGCTGAAGACAGATAAATAAATGACAATGTGTGGTAATGGGATGATCACGATGACATGTGACATCACAAAAAAATACAAAGGTGAATTGGAAATCCCATGACAATATAATGCGACCATAATGCGACACCATTATACATACGGTCTGCCTAACGAGGCGAAACCTGAGATTAAAATAATTCTTGACAAAAAATAACCGACTTCAAAATTAGGGATAACTCAAAAACTACTCTAAATGGGACCACATGACAAGCACCAGCTCTCGATTAAAAAAAAGAACCATCTAAGTCAGTTCACCCAGTCGAAAGTTGAGGTAAAAAACATAAAAAATACAGTCAAACTAGCTGCCCGGACAGACTTCGTTCTGTCAAAAAAATTGCAATAAAATAATATTGCGACTATAAATTGAGATGTAACTATCCTATCCTATCTTTCAAGTTGGATCCAACTGCACACGGTGTGCAAATTTGATTAAAATCGGTTTAGTAGTTTAGGAGTCCATCGCGGACAAACAACGTGACACGTAATTTATATATATTAAGATTAAGATTGAGTACCTCCTCCTTTTTTGAAGTCGGTTAATAGTAGGCGGAACAGGGTACGACCTTGGTGGTCGTAATATTGTGAGATTGTAAATAGGTACTTATTAGGTAGGTATATTACTGCCGTCCGCATCATTAGGAAGAGCTGGTAGATATATGATATGAGAATATGGCGTAAGTGTATTTTATACAGCTAGGTGATTAGGGTGTCCCTATACAGAAATATTTTGGTACTACAACGTCTGCAGAGTCAGCTGGTAGTTCCATAAAAATGACCGCAATAGCTGGCTAGCTTCAACCCATTAATGGCCTACTACTGGGCAGCGGTCTCTCCTCTTGAAGAGGCCTATAGCATACTCTACCACGCTGCTCCAGTGCGGATTAGTGAAGGACCGCAATACTACACACATATTATGATTACATTATATTGATATTCACGTGTTTCTACGCAGTTTGTTAAGTGGAGTTACTTTTAGAATAATTGCCACAGAGTAAACATAATAATTACTTTATTCACGCTATAATTACCAACTAGGTAGTTAAGTGTTTACATGCCATTATAAGACATATACGAAGAATCTTCAGTCATGTTCGCTTTCATAGTTAAGTTAACAATAACTTAGTTCATCACTGCAATCATCATTAGTGGGAAACCTTTTAATTTTCCGGGATAAAAAGTATCCTAAAATATGACCCGGAGTATTAGTAACAACTTTATCAATTTTCATCGAAATCCGTTCAAGGGTTTTCATTTGATGCCCGGACAGACAAACAGACAGACACACAGACAATAATTCTAAAAAAAATATTTTTGTGCTCTAACACGTTATTGAAGTGCCCCCTAATCAAAATTTTAAAAAAATATTCAATGTACAGAAAATTTGCCCTTTGAGTTTTATTATAGGTAGTATAGATTAAACTTAACTATCAGTGAACCTCTGTTTTGGTTATTGTGATTTAATGTTTGTTTTCGTAATTATAATTTTAGCTTTCAAACTTAAACGCAGCATAAGTAGTTTTATTTTAAAAACTCTCCTTTAACCTTTTTGCACGTCCGAAGCGCCCCTAAAAGTTAACAACTTTTAAATGTATGTTATGGTGCGTAAGTCAATTAAGTTGTATAAGTTGTATTATAGTGTCATTTGTATTAAATTATTATAGGTTTTAGCGATAGATAGATCTTTTGATATCTACCTCCTCATATAAACAATTGAGTTGTTTCCTAAATTTTTTTTTTGTTATAAATGGAAAGTTCATATATAAGTTTTATAACAAAGTTATTTTAGTTTTTTTATATTCGCTATAATTTAAAAGTTACATCAAATCAAAAATACGTTTTTGAATCCAGTACCGAAAACACGCCGACAGTTCCCGAATAGACCCGAGCGCGCGTGTGACGTCACTTTGTTAATTGCTATTCATTGCAGCATACAGCTGATACTGTGAATTGACTTTAAACTGATAAAATCTTGATATTATCGTCAATATATTGATAAACATATTAAAAATGCTAAACCTTAAAAGTTATCGTGCTTGTTTTGTACCATTACGTGTGAATACTACAAAAAAGATAATGTTAAATGTGTACATTTATTCGGAACCTGTACATTTAATCCTACTTTCCTACTTAATGTTATAAATCTGAAATTTTGGATGTTTGTGACTCCATCACGCAAAAACGGCTGAACGGATATAGATGAAAGGCACACAGATAGTTTTTGACCTAACTTACCAGATAGGATACTTTTTATCCCGGAAATAGACCTTTTCCCGAGGAATAAGAGGTTAAATTTTAGTTTTCGTTCATAGATTCATTTTTAGGGTTCCGAAGTAAAATCAGAATTCTTATAGTTTCGTCATGTCATGTCCGTCCGTCCGTCCGTCTGTCCGTCTGTCCGTCTGTCCGTCTGTCCGTCTGTCCGTCTGTCCGTCTGTCCGTCTGTCCGTCTGTCCGTCTGTCCGTCTGTCCGTCTGTCCGTCTGTCCGTCTGTCCGACTGTCCGTCCGTCCGTCTGTCCAAAACAAAGCGCCGAAACACTTAGTGCTAGAAAGCTGTAATTTGGCATGGATATATACATATATTTATTAAAAAAAATTGAAAAGCTCTTCCAAAAATATTATGGGAAGACCATTTTTGGAATTTTGGGTCCGTTTGCGAAATATTTGCTTTAAAGTGCTAATTCTGGTTGGAGTCAAGTGTCCAGGGGGGACAGTTGGCTAAACGGTTGGAGTTGGACAAGTGAAAAAAATCTCAAAAATAGGTTATAATATGATGAATTTACAAGGAAAACTATCACGGCTATGTTAACATGAGTAGTTAATGAATAATAGTCGATAAACTTACTACTTCGGAACTCTACATTGCGCGTGGCCTGACACGCACTTGCCCGTTTCTTTTATGAAACAACTGATGGTTTTATTTTATTAGGTTAGGAATTTTGCCACGTTGATCCTACTTCAATTCAATGAGGATTTGATGATGGGTTCTGGGGCTACAAAGTGGAACTCCTCAATGGTAGAGTAAAACGGAGCCGTGTTTAAAGATAACTACTACTACTATTACTATCATTAACATTGTAAAATCAGTAGGAACATCATTAAATAAATAAACGCTTCACACTCCTATGAGTGTGAAGCCCCTTACTAGGATACCCTGAGTCGTGGGTGCCATAGACAATACAAGGACACACACCCAGACCAAGAACAGAAATTCAAACTAATCATTCAAACCACCTCGCATCGTATCGAACCCAGGACCCTTGACTCAGCGATGTGGCGTGGTATCCATTCGCCACACGGGTCATTGACCAAGTTCCAGTTTTATGTATAAAGCGCGTACAAACCCATAACGCCGCAGTAGGTTTCCCTGTCGCGGGTGATATGGACAACACGTCACTATAACACCCAAGACCCGAGTACAAATATTTATTAGATATGGCCGGGAATTGAACCTGGGACCCTCGCTTCGCAGGTTGGATCGAATCGCTATCAACTAGGCTATAGGGTCATCGTATGTATGTACCTACTACTAGCATAGAATTTCTGTAGCATTGCATTGTGCATTTTTTTTATTAATCACATTCTTCATTTCTCTAAGGATCCATATCTGAAATTTACGCAGACGAAGTCGCGGATAGAAGCTAGTTGTATGATAAATGAAATATAATTTATCATACACCCCTGATTTCATACCCCTAACACCCTGCCCTGATTCCTCCCAGACACGATTTACTAGTAAACAGTGTAACCTTTTCTTTTGGTGTAAGTATATAATCAATGGAGAGTTTTATTATATTTAATGAAGAATAAATCATTTAACGTTTAAATTTACAATAAAATTACGTGGAATATCTTTTTGCACTAAATTTCGGATATTTTTAGTTAATTTACGTGTAGGAGCCGTTGAGACCGTACTATCGTGAAATTTCTTTAACAAAGTGACGTCACAAATATGGCGGTCAAATTTGGCGCGTTCGTAGCCACGTGATTTTTTTTCAACTTTTATTTCGTTATTATTAATATTAAAAATAGTTTTTAAGCGTTTTTAACAATGCCAATCAATATAATTTGTGTTTAAGATTTAAAATACATTTAAAAAAAAAATTTTTTTTTTTAAATGAACAACTCAATTGCTATTGGCACATGACGTTTACTTAATTATACACTAAGTAGCTACATGTGTAGAGTTAATACACTTTCAAACGACACCTGTATACACTAACAAAGTTATACACTTAACCAACGCGATCACATTCCAACACCACATATTGGAATTAAATTTCCATCCGCTTGGAAAATAAACACGGAGTAATTTTCTCATACCATTACCGAGATGATGAAATGTGTCCGATCAAACTGTGTTTATCGACGGTATGTGGTTATTACCAACACATGATTATCATTCGTACGTAAATATTATGGTTTCTTGCGGCGTGCGAGCTGTCAATCTATCGAGACTCCCATTATGTTAATCGACATTAATCGAGTATACATTTTCTAGTAAGATTGTCGTTTATAAATGTGAATTCTGTAGCTCCTAAATAATTTTAGCGTGTGACACAGATGCATTTAAAAAACACTCTTTTCAACAATTACGCTTATTTTGAAACAGTAGCGCTCCGCCTGCGTTTTCCCCGCGTTTTCCGCGTTTTCCTCGCATTTTCCCGCGTTTTCCGCGCGTATTCCTAGCGGTTTCCTCGCGTTTTCTTCGCAATTTCCTCGCCTTTTCCCGGATAATAATTGTTCTATGTCCTATTCCAGCTCATGCTCTACCCATCTACTAAATTTAATGAAAATCCGTTGAGTATCTATTTTTTGCGTGAATCTAATAAACATCCTCAAAAACATTCTTATTTATAAAATTAGTAAAATTTTACTTTTTATTCCAAATGTGGTGCAGCCAGCCTAACAGGTAAAGAACTCTATCATGGTACCTATACGTACAGAACGTCTATAAGACGTGTCTTCCTACGGGAGTGATACCAGTTGTGTCCGTAGTTTTATAGGGACGATGTATGGGGGCCTCCCCCCATCCATCCCCGTTGTCGTTAATTTATGATTCTTTACACCTACGTAGGGTACGTATAGACCAAAGAAGGTATGATATGCGTCGGTATAGAATTCAACAAAGAAATGTCAATCGACTTCAACAGCTAGGTTGTAATAATAGGCAATTGATAGTCGACGTGGTATTTGCGATAAAATCCTTATTTATATAGACTTTAAGATTATCGCTGAAACATATTGTTTTATGTGACATAACAACCCGCGTTATGTTATCCTTTTATCAGTTTATTTAATCTGAAGTACATGGCAAAAATACCATATTATTCTTTAAAAACTGAATGAAAATGTTTTATGTACTTATAGAGATATACGAGCTCCCTGCCCGCGCATTTCCTCGCATATTCTGGGATAATAAATACCTTATATTAAGTATATTTCAGGTTGTGATCTACCTGTAGGTATTTTATTTTATTTTATTTTTTAATATTTGGAAAACTTACAGCTAATACATTGAGTAATAACCTAGTAACAAAATAGTGAGTGAAGGCCATTTACAAATTTTCACATCTAACATAATAGAGTAAACTAAACAGACACACATTTCAAAAGTTAATATAATTAGGTTACAGGTGTGGTAAAGTGTAACTAAATATATATATATATACAAACAATAAAAAACAGAAGATTAAAAACATGCTAAATTAAAAAACTTCTTAGTAAGTGTGCGTTTAAGTTGAGCATCGTTGGTGAAAAATAAATCAATGTCTACATTCCACACGGTTTCATTGAATAGTTTACAAGAACGCACTAAGAATGAATTTCGCCTGTATTTATTTTTAGCTGCCGGTACTGATAAAAGGGTTGGCTTACGAATATTACGTGAGTGTACTCTAAGTTCCAGTTTGCTTAATAACTCAGGACAATCAATCATACCCTTCGCTAATTTAAATAAGAATGACAAGTCTGCGATATTTCTTCTCACATATAAAGGAAGAATGTGAAAGTTTTTACAACGCAGGTTATAATTAGAAAATATTCTTTTTGCTTTAAACTGTATGAAACGGAGAAAACGTTTTTGAATGCGCTCAATTCTATCTATATAAATATTGTACTGTGGGTTCCAAATCTGAGAAGCATATTCCAAGTGACTGCGAACAAAGGCACAGTAAAGTATTTTAAACGTTTTTATGTTTTTAAAATCTGCTGAGTATCTAAGTATAAATCCGAGGGCCCTATTTGCTTTGGTTATCATTTGATCAATGTGCACGTCAAAGAGTAATTTGGAGTCAAAAGTAACACCTAAGTCTCTTATAGTGTTTACTCTGGTAATATAAGTATCGTTAAGTTTATAACTGTAAGCAATGGGGTTAGGTTGACGTGTATATGAACAGATAAAGCATTTAGATACGTTTAGCTCAAGTTTATTAGAGATACAGTAAATTTCTAAGTTATGAAGATCCTGCTGAAGAGTGGAACATGTTGCTACGTCAAAGATAGGGCAAAGAATCTTCATGTCATCTGCATAAAGAATAACCTTGGAACTTTTGAAGCACAAGTCAATATCGTTAATGAATATTGCAAATAGCAGGGGACCTAACAGGGACCCTTGGGGCACACCTGATGGTATTTGTATTGCTGAAGATCTGTACCCATTAAGCACTACCATTTGACTACGGTTTTCAACATAAGACGTAAACCACCGGAACAAGTCACCTCTGATACCAATTAAAAATAATTTCCGCAACAGAATAATGTGATCAATTCTGTCAAAAGCTTTACTATAATCTGTATATACTACGTCTACCTGTGCTGGCTTAGACATAAATTTACTTATAAAGTCTGAACAAACGACAAGATTTGAGACAGTTGATCTATTTCTCAAAAATCCATGCTGAGATTCAGTAAACGTATTTCGGAGGCATGAGTAAACCTGATTATAAATAACCCTCTCAAGCACTTTAGCGAATAAACACAACTTAGAAATAGGACGGTAATTATGTACTTCATCTTTGGGCCCTTTTTTATGTATTGGGGTAATAAACGCACTTTTCCAGATGTTAGGTATTACACCTTCTCGGATGCTAAATTAGTAGTTTTAGCGTGAAAGATTAACAAGCATTCATAAAAACTTTCACATCTATCTATATAGACTAGGTATATAATGAAACTCAAAGGGCAAATTTTCTGTACATTGAATATTTAAAAAAAAATTGATTAGGGGGCACTTCAATAACGTGTTAGAGCACAAAAATATTTTTTTTTTAAATTATTGTCTGTCTGTCTGTCTGTCTGTCCGTCCGTCTGTCTGTCTGACTGTTTTCTGTCCGGGCATCACATGAAAACCCTTGAATGGATTTCGATGAAAATTGGTAAAGTTGTTACTAATACTCCGGGTCATATTTTAGAATACTTTTTATCCCGGAAAATTAAAAGGTTTCCCCGGGAAACGGGATGAAAGTTTATAGGGAATATTTTTAAAACATTAACTGATTTGCTTCAAATTTGCAACAAATGTTCCTTGCTTAAATTTATGAAACATATATTTTTCAGATTTTCAAAATTTTCCAAGAAAAAGAAAAAAATACAAATTAATGTGAATATTGCTTATTTTTCAAAACCCGCACCTGGAAGTATCCTTTGGGATTTTATCGTGGGTGTTAGTATGTAAATTACTAAATATAAGTACTTCAATATAAATTCACCGTTTTTTAAATTTCTTTCTGCAAGAGGTACAAATAAGGTAAAACATAATTTCCGTATGCGAAGCTCCGGGCAACAGCTAGTTTATAATATTAGTAGTAGGATTTTGTAAGTGTCGAATGTCCCGAATGTATTGATTAATATTCATTTGAAGTTGGCCATATCCTGTAGCCGACTGGCTTAAATTCTTATTAGTCTAATGTTTAAGTCGACAAAACATGTTTTATTGACTTAGAAACAGATGAATCTACTTTGAAGCGGTTACTAGTCCGAAATTTAAAAGTCTATAATAAAATTATCAACTTTGTTGAAAGGACATTGTTGGACAGCGAAGGAAAACCATATAGAAAAATAAAAATATAATACTACTAGCTGCCCGGACAGACTTCGTTCTGTCAAAAGTTTTTTATTTTGAGATGTAAGCTATCCTATCTTTCAAGTTGGATCAAACTGCACACGGTGTGCAAATTTGATTAAAATCGGTTAAGTAGTTTAGGAGTCCATTGAGGACAAACAACGTGACACGTAATTTATATATATTAAGATATACGAATTTATGTAATTATTATAAGGCGTCGTTACTGGGTATTTTTTTCGGTTTTTCATGGACAAAATAAACCTGCACAAATTATAATTTTCTCAGTTGTATGCTACATTTGACTAGCGTGGAAAATTATAATAGGTAATCGTGTCCCAGAAGACGAGCCCAACCGTGGGACAGTTCTGTTGTTGTTGAAACATATATTGTGTGAATAATGAGGTGTCACTGTGTTCACATATAGTAGTAGGTACATGGAGCTATTGTCCCGCTTCCACCGGTGAGTTTAGATTACCCTTTCAGTAGATTGACTAATTAATTCTCCTCTCGGCAAAGCACCTTTCCGGAATGGTGGTAAAATAAAAATAAAATGTCTCAGGTGTACTTCCGTCGACGAAAAGGTTTAGGTAAAAAGCGAATAAAAATTTAATCCAAATTTTACATTATAGATATGATGTGTTATCATAAATTAATACGTAAATATTTATATGATTATACTTAAAGAGGCAGAGTAGGAACATAAAATATTTATACAATACCTGTGTATAAAAATATTCGTGCAGTCCTTTAAGCAAACATATTATTAAATCAAAATTTAAAATTGCATTAAGTATAAACCACAATTTTTCAGACTGAAATCGACTTACCTAAATCGAAAAAATCCTAAAAAAAATTTGGCGTTCAGCAAAAAAACTCGCGAAAACAACTTATGAATACGGCTTTTACTTTCGTGCGAAAAACAAAAAAAAAATCGAACTAATCCCCACAGATTACTTTCGATTTTCAAACTGTCACGCCCTCGTTTGGCTAAGCCGTCTGTGGACGGCCTATTTTCCTGAATATCGCGTCGACACTGACCGCTCGGCTCTCGCTGAACACATTCGACAAGTAAAACAAGAGCATTACAGGAAATGTGCTACGTAAGAGTGTTGTGACATACAACCGTGACGCATGTCGCGAAGAACAATGAATAGATGCTTCCACACGAGTTTGTCTTCAATTTCTCAGCTATAAATATGAATGTCTATCACTAGGCTTACCTACTTACATCAGTTGTTAGAAGAATAGAAGATACACCATGGTGGTTATCGAATTTTATCAAGGTCAATGACAAATAATAACAAGGATTAGATTAGATAATTAGCAGATTATTTCAAAAGAGATTAATGAATAAATACCAAACCAATAGATTGTATTGATTAAGTAGGTCTTGTGGAATTTTCGTCGTGAATTATGGAAAATTTTAATGGCATAAAGATAAAAAAAAACCTTTTTTATAGCAATAGTAGATCATACTAATAGAAGGTGCTGCTGCAAAATATCAAGTGTTTCCTGATTTAATCTCAATATTAGTAGGTAAGTTCAGTTGGGTGTAGGTAAAACTTAAAACGCTTCATTCGTCAGTGTCCAAGCTAACTTCATCATCTCTTCATAATATATCCCGATTCTTACTGAACCTCGGTCGAAGCCAGTGCCATTCCGCCAGATCCCTTCTGCTTGAGGAGGCTGCAGCTGGGCAGAGAGGGATTCAGTTTAATCCCGAAGTTAGTCCAGTATGAAGTGAGGGCCGGATATTTTCCTGCCTAGTCAGGCTACCGCCCTCTTAGAAGAAACTATTATTTTTCTTAATCCGTTGATTGATCAATTTGATCACATTTTTTTTGGGTTTTGTAAGTTTGACGTGTCTGTGTGTATCGTGTTCTACTGTGACATCGTAGCTCCGAAACGAATGGACCGATTATAATGCGGTTTACTTTTGTTTGAAAGCTGAAGTCAGCGAGATAGTTGTTAGCAATGTTTGGTGAAAGTAATACGATTTTTTATTTAAAAATTTATAATTATTAAAAAAGCATTTAAATACGAAATATGCAGAATTATGCAGGTATGGCTCCAATCACTAATAAAGATCGCAGAAGTGTGGCTTCGAGATCATAAAAATAAACACTAATTTTAGAATGGGACCGACATAAAACAATAACCATGCAAATTTTTAAATAATAAAAAAATCTGTGTCATATGAATTTAAATGCGTTTAATGAATTATTAATCAACAAAATAGCATAATGTTTCGATTTATATGACGAGCGACAAAGGTCGGGTCTCGAACTCTCGATCCATAGAGGTATTATTATTAGTATAGAGGGAGTGTAACGAAGTGGGAACAGTAGGCACGGGTGAGAACAACACGACGTTCCCGTCGCGAGCGCTTGTAGTCGTGGTTGATTGCTAGCGGTGTGCGGTTCTAGAGAGATTTTTAAATATTTACGTATCAAAATGGTCAAATGTGCAGTTCCATCTTGCAAAAACGATAGTAGGAAACACACAAAACTGAAATCCAGTATCACATTTCATCGGTAAGTTGATTTTTATATTTATTTTTAAGAAAACAAATCACGCATCGCGGGTGTGAAGGAGACGTGAGGGGCGGGCACGGAAAGACCGCCCGCGCACCGCGCTCTCCTCGCGAGACTGTTGTGATGTGATGCGACCAACGCTGTAGTCGATATTTAAAATATGTTTTGAAATGTTTGCTATGAGAACAACGTATTATATTTATGTAACTTTAATAAAAAAATCAAAATCTTATAAATATTTATTATAAATCATTGTAGTGTGTGTTTTGTATGATATACTTTGTAATATTTATAATGCGAAAGTATTTTAACGTTAGCTAGGAATGTAAATATAAGGGCGTATTCACGTAGAAAGCTGGCTACCGGCGCCGATCTGCCAGCGCTTATCGGGACCGGTTCGCCCAGGTAGTCGGCGCAGGTAGTCTATAGCCCATTTTTTTGGTCGAGTCTAAAGTCGTAAACAAATATGGCCGACTTCTAATGTCAATTTGCCATAGACAGTATATATAATGAAACTTGGAGTCGGTTCATATGATACAGCGACTAAATTTCATTATCTGTTATAGAAAATGACTATGGGAATTGATAAGTACCTACTTAAATATTTCTGTTTAAAATTATTTGCCATGATGCGAACGAAAAATCATTGTCATTGTAACCTTGAGTAATAGAAAAAGACAAAAATAACAATTCACAGTTTTAAAAATATGTCTCTAATTTTCAAGCGTAAAGTTAAAATATTATTATATCGATCAAGAAATCATTCAAACGATTTAGAATATCGATTTGTCTTTCAATACTTATGAATCAACGACAATCTTAAGTTCCTAGCTGTCAAATTGTCATCGATATATTGTTGCTGTGCAAAGAAGTTTTGACAATGTTTCGTGATAAATAGAAGTTTAAGTGAAATTAAATTAAATTAAAACAAGATTAATATTAAAATGGATGATTTATTTAATTGAGTCTATGTCTATATTTTCTTCGGTTGTTTTGTACCATAAACATTTACTATCTAAATAACAAGAATACTCGTGTAAAACTAAAAAACTGAGTGACTTTCGTATTTTAAATAACCAACAATATAGATCACACTAACAGCTCCATCACTAGGAGAATCTGGTATTATGGGTGCCATAGGTACAATTAATGTACTGTAGTACAACAAATGGTGTAATAAGTACCTGGGCAAATGAGCTTGCTCAAGTGAAAATAGAGCAAAACAAATTTTCCCAGATATGAGAACTAGCTAGATCGATTAGTCGCCCTCGTAAACCATAACATTCTAAATTTCATCGAAATCGTTAGTGCTGTTATCGAGAACGTGGTAACAAACAAATATATAAATAAATATACATACCTATTTATATAAAAAAAATCTCGTTTAGTAGTAGGAAATAAGATAAGTTATCGAAATAACTTATCGATACCTCGTTGCCGATCGGCACGTAATTGATACATCCCTATCCGTCATACACGTATCGATATACGTATCTATAGATCATCTGCCTACGATGCGTACCGTTCCATTTGTGTGATACCCGCACTCTATACTACTCTATGTCTCGATCCCATTTAATAGACGCGTTTTATCGATACTGAATAGAGTCGGCGAGATAAGCCATGTTCAGGGATTATCGGAAGAGACACATTGCTCTGCGTATGAAAAACAGATACTTCGCACGAGTGCTAAAACGTGTTTTGATGCATTTAAGATAATATGAATCGTTAGCCACGCTTTGACGCCCATTGTCTATGTAACGCGACGTCCATATTAATTGCAAATGAATGTTAATTTCGCATCCAAGTCGTGTTATTACATTTTATTTCACTAGACGAATTTTATTTTGTTATAAAATTTTGAGAACTTGTTTAAAACGTCTTGTGATTTATGTGACCTGATAAAACTGTTACGAAAGTGATCTATACCTACATTATTTTTTAAGCCTATTTTTTAAACATATTTTTTACGCCTGAGAACACATTTGTATTGAAAATATTTAAAAGTCACGAAATAACTATTTAACATATTATATGAACGACCAACAACTATCATTAAATTTATTTTCTAAACTATTAAGCAAGCGCTTCAAATACTCCCCATTATCACTATATTTGCATATAAATCTAATAAAAATGTCACGGAGTTTGTGGTCGCACTGCTCCGAAACGGTTAGACCGATTTTTATGTTTTTTTTTGTATATATTTAATAGACATAAGAATAGGTCGTAAGTTCCTAGCGTTCATATGTCTAGTCTAGCGTCCCCAGCCAGAATTTTTTTGGCAGAATAACGTTTGCCGAGTCAGCTAGTATATGTATAGTAATCATAATGCGATTATTGTGCTACATAATAAACTTCTTTTTAATACAAATTATTGAAAATTTGATAAGAGTAATTTCAGTTTAAAGTTTTATCATACGATTACATTTCTACTCATATAACACTGGATTATGGTTATAATCATTAATGTTAAGTGCCGACAATATGCAACGACGCGGCGAGGAGCATAACTTTATGGCGGCATAGATTGGACTGGAATGTTGCTATGTTATTTATATTTTATCATATTAATAGTTAAAATTTGAATCAAGTAATAGTTTTCATCATTAATAGGTAAAATTTAAATCAAGTTATGTATTATTACAATTATCCATTAAATGGTTTTGCGCCATTGGCACCTTTAATCCGCCCACCGACTTAGTTTCTAAAAATACCTGTCGATAGAGTCGTGTCTAAGATTAGCTATTAGCAAATATAAGCCTATATGTATGCCACAAGTATTCTTTTCTTATTTTGTATCCATCAACCGTAAAATACTTCGTACCTATCCGTATCTATAAAATACTTAACGTTTCATGTTATCTGCTTTAGAAACATAGTTGATATGAAAGATAAGTTAAATCCCATCTACAATGTCGTTACTACTTCTATCTACATAGGAGCTGTCATTATTATTAATGAAGTCCTTCTATTTCTATGCTACTGTGATAACACAGCCCATATTTGTTGTTAGTTCCAATGTTGAGAACACTTTCTTATGCAATCATATTGACACATTTTGGCTTTGTTCCTTCCTTGGTATTTATTTTAAGGAAGACGATGAAAACCATGTGAAAGATTTTGCATAATCAGAGCTGCAGATATTGCCGATAGTAAAAATGACAAAGTTTTTTTTTATTGGAAATAGCCGGCAAACGACCTGACGATCTATCTGATGGTAAGTGGCTATCGTCGTCCATGGATATTAGCAACACCAAAGGCATCACTGATGCATTACCGAATACCGGCCAAGAAAGAAAGAAGAAAAATAAAGAAAGAACTGGCTACAAGCCCCCTGCAGGAACACGACGAGTCTTTTGGCGGCTGACAACGTATTAGACAGAGTATGTATTAGTTATTTTGTCATCATAATATAAAGTCATCATAATATAAAGAGATGTGTTTGTGAAACCACATGTACTTGGCTCGCCCCAAATCGCACTAGCGCATCGAACTTTTCTGACTCGTAGCTAGCTACATCGTAGCACGCGTAGCATTTTCGACAAATCATTATGTAATTAATTGTATAAAAATTTAACTAACAGGAAAAACTGAATCGTTTATTAAAAACTAAAAGCTCTGCAAACACTCATAAATAATAATAATTGTTCGAATACGTACCTACAAAAAATACCTAGGTTAGGTATGTAAAATAACAGCAATAAATATGAAGGTAAATTGCATTATATTTACTTTATTGCGTGAAAATTTTGATTTATATAAGGTGATAAGGCTGATAAGGTAAATGAGAAATCTACGACAAATATTTGTTTTAATTTTAGTCTACTAATAAGTTTAAATAATAAAATTTTTAGCAAAAGCGATTTATATATTAAAAATATGATAATTATAAATATTTTAGGTAGTATTGGGGATATAATTAATTAGTATTAGGTACGCACCTCTTCCAAGTTGGTTAAATATTTCAAAGACATTGCAACCACACTATATTGTACCATTTTGTACCACTTCACTTAAACTAAACAAGGTTTTCATAGATATCACTGTCCATTTGAACACACGATTAAGCTAGTCGTCTTATATAGTTAGATAATAAGTAGAAATAGGTCAAAGACCATCGTAGAAAAGTGCACACGGTCGAATGGAAGACATTACTCGAGCGCGCATCTTATAATATGTAAATGTGGGCGATTTTCCTTAAAAAAAAGTACAACCTGTGGTTTCACCCAAACTGTCGCGGTGCCTATATTATTAAACGAGTATTATAACGTCGCGTCGTTTGTCTAGAATATATACTCTTAATAAAAGTGTAACAAGTCCGAAATTGATAGTCAATTAACATTGAAGCAAGTAGGTACTTAATTTAATTTTAATTCAAATTCAAAATCATTTATTCATGTAGGTATCTTTGATACACTTATGCATATCATTTTTTTAATGGACCAGCTTTTCGGAAAGCTGCTTTGTCATGGAGGAGAAGAAAAGCCGAAAGAAACTCCTCAGCACATCTTTTAAAAATAAAATACATTGGTATATTTCTTACAAAAAAGTATCACTAGCCTGTACGGAACTGGTTGCAGATCTGGTCATTAAAACGTAATTAAGTTAAATGCTAATAAAATTGTAAGTAATTAAATTACAATTTGGATTAAACGAATGAGTAGATTTTCCAGAAAGTAGTAAAAACTCAATCTTCAGAAAATGGTTTGAAAATACATATAAGATTAAAATAAACACACACATTCATGCTATGCGCTATTCACGCTAGGATTCCCCTGGCGTAGGTCGTATGGACAATCATTATCACAAACACTACATCCCCTACACTTAAAATGAGAACAAAATCTCTTGACATCTCAAATAAATAACTAAATTAATATGAATACTGTTTGATAATATAATTAAATTTGTAGATTAAACTTTCGGATGAGCCTTAGCCTAATTTTAAAGAGATAATTCCCAGTTAAAAATGAGTTCATGTAACTCATGAATTAATCAATATTAACCGTGTTTGATAAGGCAAAGGCAGCAAGTATGCGTGTTTGGTATCTTAATAACCTTAATTACACGTTAAATTAACTCTTAATAATTACAGTTTGTGAATGATGATTGAGTGATGCATGTATTTACGATCATGAATCATGATTGGTTTTTTGAAAATTTTCAGGGAAAGTACGTCATCCATCCCATATAAATTCATTCTAATAATGATCCGCGAAAACAATTAGGTATGCCTCTGTTGGACCCGACTCAGTAATACTTGCTACAATTTTTTTATCAGGCGTTATAATAATGTACCTACACTTTTGTCTCATTTCACGAATAAAGGGTTAACATTTTGTTTCTTATATAAATTACATCTTTGTTTATTACAATAGCTGCACAAAAGCAGTCGAAACATATTTTGGGCTCAAAATCTATCAAAGCCTAAAGGTAAATGAATAATGTCTAGTCCAGATCAGACAATGACCAGATACATTAGTAAACTACGTAATACCAGGAAAAGTCGAAAGTTAAACTAAACCGGTATAAAGATATCCAATGGTTTTCCAAACTGCCTCTTTGCAAGAAGGAAAACAATGTTATAAAATAACGTATTAGTACAAGTACTTTTCGGTAATGTACCTGAGAGAGAGAGGCAAGTAGACGCTACATTGCACTGTAGGCTCTGCAGGTCTGTGTACTCACTTATAGTGCATTGGATAAATGTGAATACATGGTAATTATAATGATGGTTATCGAGTTAGTATTAGTCTACTTTGCAACTAATAACAATGAATTTCTACAAAGTAACGCCTGATACTACTAACGATGGTTATCGAATCGATCGTTATGATCGATAGCAACCACGAAGGTACATCCGGTGAATTCAGCAAATTAAAAAAGAATATTTAGAGTAAATTTATGTAAAATAAATTACATCGTTCCTAATATTAGTATTTAATTAGGATCAAAAACCGGGCAAGTGTGTGTCAGGCCACGCGCAATGTAGAGTTCCGAAGTAGTAAGTTTATCGAATATTACTCATTAACTACTTATGCTAACATAGCCGTGATAGTTTTTCCTTGTAAATTCATCATAAAACCTATCTTTGAGAATTTTTTCACTTGTACCCGTACAGGTAACCTACTCTGAAAAAAATGTTTTTCAATATTTTATTCTACGTACCTATATCCACGCCAAATTACAGCTTTCTACCACTAAGATTCTAGGCGCTTTGCTTCGGACAGACGGACAGACGCGCGGATTGACGGACATGCCGAAGCTATAAGGGTTCTGATTTTACTTCGAAACCCTAAAAAATCAGACAGTGCAACACTCTTTTCTGAAATAGGGTAAGTCGGGGCAAAATATGACAGATAAGACAAATAGTACTGCAAATGTAATAACGTAATTTATTATGTCACAATACTCACAATGTATTAAAAATGTATTAAAAATTTACTCTATTAAAAATAAGGGTAGCCTATACCTAGTCCCAGTAAATACCACTATCTAAAGAGCTGAGAGTTATATGTACTATACCAACTGGATCCGGAACAGAGAGAAAGCAAGAAATGACGCGAAGTGAACATATAATGAAAATTATAAGAAAAATTTAATCCGTAGTAAAAGCTATTTAATAAGAAAACTTTGTCTTAAAGTTTTCACTGTAAATTGCATCTAATGATCCCGAGCCGAGCATGTATTTAGTATGGGATCTTATTTGTCTACTGCAGTTGGGACACTAATTAAATTAGTTCTATCCAAAGTTGCTATTTATTTTCTTTCATTCTTCTCTTTGCTTTTTAGGGTTCCGTAGCCAAATGGCAAAAAACGGAACCCTTATAGATTCGTCATGTCTGTCTGTCTGTCTGTCTGTCTGTCTGTCTGTCTGTCTGTCTGTCTGTCTGTCTGTCTGTCTGTCTGTCCGTCCGTCCGTATGTCACAGCCACTTTTTTCCGAAAGTATAGGAACTATACTGTTGAAACTTGGTAAGTAGATGTATTTTGTGAACCGCATTAAGATTTTCACATAAAAATAGAAAAAAAAACAGTAAATTTTGGGGGTTCCCCATACTTAGAACTGAAACTCAAAATTTTTTTTTTCATCAAACCCATATGTGTGGGGTATCTATGAATAGGTCTTCAAAAATGATATTGAGGTTTTTAATATCATTTTTTTCTAAACTGAATAGTTTGCGCGAGAGACACTTCCAAAGTGGTAAAATGTGTCCCCCCCCCCGTAACTTCTAAAATAAGAGAATGATAAAACTAAAAAAAATATATGATGTACATTACCATGCAAACTTCCAACGAAAATTGGTTTGAACGAGATCTAGTAAGTAGTTTTTTTTTTAATACGTCATAAATCGTAAACCGCAATTTACCTCGATCAAAGTTACAACGAACTTCAAGAACTTTTATATTAAGTTACTTGCTGCTACGGAACCCTTCATGGGCGAGTCCGACTCGCACTTGGCCGCTTTTTTTTTACCGACAACGCATCATTGACCACCAGGTGGCTCGCCTACCTATTCACTGGTCAACTATTTAATTTATATAAAAAATATATATTGTAATAAACACTAACAAAAAAGTTTAAATCTAGGACAAGTAAATTGAAACCCAAAAATATTTAACGTACGTGATTTCAGTGGTGTACGCATAGAGCTATTATCATGACGAACGCGAAGGAGTGGTTAGACGTGACACGAATATCAACCTATTTCCTCGAATAATAAAACCTTACTAAAGCGAAATAATAATACTGACTAAGCAACATTTATGATTGCTTAACACACGAAATCTGCTGTTTTTATACGTCTTTGTTATTTATTTATTTATTATTTATTTATTTATTTAAAATTTATGTCACCTTATACACAAAGGATAAACAGAGGGCAAACTTAATGCCTAATGGCATTGTCCACCAGTCAACCCTGGGTGGATGTGGAAAGAACTGATGGCAGGTGTCAAAACTACTTACGGAAAAACATTAAAAAACGAAGAAAAATAAATACTACCTACGTACAATATATATGTATACACTAAAATAACAATACGATAAATACCAATATAATACATATTACATTTATATCTATACTAATATTATAAAGAGGAAAGCTTTGTATTTTTATATTTTTGTATTTTTATATTTTTGTATTTTTGTATGTTTGCAACGAATAAACTCAAAAACTACTGAACCGATTTTAAAAATTCTTTCACCATTAGAATGCTACATTATTCAGAAGTAACATAGGCTATATTTATTACTAGAAAAAATTAGGAATCCTTGCTAAAACATCAGTAACGTGAACCAAGGTGTGAAAAAATTTGCTTAAAAATTACTTTCATCGCATACGCTGCGAAAACTATTGACGATAGAACAAAAAAATGTTCTACAATATTAGAGAACATATCAATATCTACAAAAAACCTCGCGATACTATATGTCCAACTATTGTCGTTATGCCACTATAACCACTTTTTACATTTTAAAAGTTAATAAAAAAGATGACCAAAATCAGAGCATGAAAACCATACCTTCGTATTAATCCTTATCCAAATAAATCATTTCATATTCAAAACTGTCTCAGTACCTATAGATAACTTTTTGAATTACTCAAATCGGACATTCCGTTCAGAAGATAAGACGAATTAAGGAAAACACCGCCGCCGCGGCCGCGCAATGACCAGTGTGGCCCCACGCAAAGCAGCTTAGCGTAGGCCTTTAAAAGCAATAAAATGTAAATAGATGTATGTATGTACAAAAATGTAAATAGAGGAATGTAAAAAAATTAGTTCAAGTAAAAAAATAAACACATTACGAATAAATTACTTGAGTAGGTACATGGTAGGTACATAAAACTTAAAAAACAATTTTGATAAAAATGTATAGTATGTTATAAAAAAATAAAAAAAGCGGCCAAGTGCGAGTTGGACTCGCCCATGAAGGGTTCCGTAAGCAAGTAACATAATATAAAAGTTCTTGAAGTTCGTTGTAACTTTGATCGAGTTAAATTGCGGTTTACGATTTATGACGTATTAAAAAAAAACTACTTAATAGATCTCGTTCAAACCAATTTTCGTTGGAAGTTTGCATGGTAATATACATCATATATTTTTTTAACCGACGAAAAAAAAAGGAGGAGGCACGCAGCAATCGGCACAGGGTCGTCCGATTTGGATGATTCTTTTTTTATTGGATAGGGTATGTCCTGAAGTTGGTCCCATATTTTTTTGAAAATTTTATTCCCACCCTAAAGGTACGAAAATAGGGAATGATTGATTATTCACCCGTTTTTTACTCGGAATTTTTACATGTTAACCCCAATAACTTTGTACTGGATGATCCAATTTCGATGATTCTTTTTTTATTGAATAGTGTATACCTTGAAGTTACTCCTGTTTGAATTTTGAAACAAAATTTTACCCCTATAGGTACGAAAATAGGGGATGATTGATATTTCACCTACTACATTTTTACCTGGTAACTGAATCTATAATTCATAAAATCAATAATTTATTATTAATTATAAGTATCATAGCAACTAAAAATTAAAAAATAATTACTTTTTAACAAAAAATAAAACCAACGAAAAAAAAAACTGAAAAGCAAAAAATAAAATAAACCATTTAGTATTATAAATTTAGATCCGAAATTAACAGTAAATAAATAATTTTGAGGCGGTGCCAAACCAATGAAAAAACAAACGGCGAAAAGATGTGCACCGCATGTCGCTGCCCTCATAATATTAACTTTATGTAATTAATTTTGGTTGTTTGTTTGGCACGGTCTCAAAATTATTTATTTACTGTTAATTTCGGATCTAAATTTATAATACTAAATGGTTTATTTTATTTTTTGCTTTTCAGTTTTTTTTTTCGTTGGTTTTATTTTTTGTTAAAAAGTAATTATTTAGTTTTATCATTCTCTTATTTTAGAAGTTACGGGGGGGGGGGGACACACTTTTTTCCACTTTGGAAGTGTCTCTCGCGCAAACTATTCAGTTTAGAAAAAAATGATATTAGAAACCTCAATATCATTTTTGAAGACCTATTCATAGATACCCCACATGTATGGGTTTGATGAAAAAAAAAATTTTGAGTTTCAGTTCTAAGTATGGGGAACCCCCAACATTTATTGTTTTTTTTCTATTTTTGTGTGAAAATCTTAATGCGGTTCACAGAATACATCTACTTACCAAGTTTCAACAGTGTAGTTCTTATAGTTTCGGAGAAAAGTGGCTGTGACATACGGACGGACGGACAGACAGACAGACAGACAGACAGACAGACAGACAGACATGACGAATCTATAAGGGTTCCGTTTTTTGCCATTTGGCTACGGAACCCTAAAAATGGGTTGGCAAGTACAAATTTGAAATTTAAAGAAAAAAAAAACACATAAGTAAGTATATCCTATAAAAAGATAATAAATAAAAACAAATAATAAATAATAACGTTTCACACTCATAGCCCCCACACTAGGATTCCCTGTGTCGTGGGTGCCATGGACAACACACTAGACAAGGACATTCACACCCAGACCGAGAACAGAAATTCAAACTCATCATTCAAATTTCCGCTTCGCTGGGAATCGAACCCAGGCCCCTTGGCGCGGCGATCCAGCATGGTAGCCATTGCGCCACACGGGTCGTCAAAACATAAAATCTATATTATTATATAAATTACGTGTCACGTTGTTTGTCCGCGATGGACTCCTAAAGTACTTAACCGATTTTAATCAAATTTGCACACTGTGTGCAGTTTGATCCAACTTGAAAGATAGGATAGCTTACATCTCAAAATAAATAAATAAACTTTTGACAGAACGAAGTCTGTTCGGGCAGCTAGTATATATATACATATATACCCTATATATACACATATATATATATATATATATTCAATATATATAATAATACATACACGAATATATATTTTGCACACAATGCTGTAAATTAAAAGTGACGAGATCAGTCAGTCGAATTTAATAGATGCTCACGAAGACGTTTCTTAAAGGAGAACCTGCTGGGAGCCTTCCTCAACTCCACGGGCAAGGAGTTCCAGAGTAATGTTGCCTGTACAGTAAATGAGTAATGGAAAAAACCGCTTCTATGAGGTGGAATACTGACTCTGAGATTAGAACACGACCGAAGCGTCCTGTCGTGAGTAGTGAATAGAAACTGGAAGTTATCCTTGAGGTACTGAGGAGAATTAGGCTCGTTTAAGATAGAGTAAAGTAATAAAAGAATTCTAGAGTTTCGCCTCTGACGAATTGTGAGCCATTTTAGTCGACGGCGAAATTGGGAAATGTGATCAAATTTTCTAAGGCCAAAGATGAAGCGAATACAGTTGTTGAGGAGGCGCTCTAATTTGTTGAGAAGTTCTTCGGTCAGGTCTGGGTAACACACATCGCCATAATCGATTATGGGTAATATAAGCGAATTGACCAGCAATAGCTTGGTTTTTACTGGCAGAAAATTTTTTAAGCGATAAAGAGAGCCAAAGCAGCATTAACCGCCCAAGATTTTTTACAGATTCACATAGGTGTATTTGTTTTCCGTTGTAACGAATAGCCGGCAGTGAATCTTGGTCGATCCCGGCTAATAACCTAGAGCTTCCCATTAGAATAGCCTGACATTTCACATTTATTCTTTCTTATCGTCTGAATGCAAACTCCAGTCCAAAATAAAATCTCTTACTTTGCCTACATTTCCCTGCTCAGGACATAAAAAAAGAGAAAAAAAAAATAATAATATTATAATCTATTTGGTGAAACGGTGAAAAAGTTTACCTGTAGATGGTAAAACAATTCAAAATTCAAATAGCTTACTTACCATACCAGTTCTTAGAATTAAATTTAATCGCAGTCATTGTCCTTTCTTGGCTTTAATTCCATGAAATTCTTCTTGTATAGAGTACCTACCATAGATCTGTAATGAGATCTTTACAACATTGGTTGTATTAGTGTATTGACACTAAAAAAAAATCTGTTGAAGAGAACATGACGATTTTTAGTAACAGTCATTATTATCAAAAACTTGGGGTAACCCTGGAGCTTAAGATAACCTGCCGCTATTCGCAGGGTAACCAGGTGAACAAAGGACGAGCCTATGAAGCCCTCTTGCATAAAGTCCCTGGACAGTGGACTTTGTACCATCCAATGTAACCCCAAAGTAATACAAAAAAATCCAAAAAAACGTCTCAAGGTTCACGAACTTTATATTGAAGTAAATTTTGTTAAGTAGGTTAATAGTTCTTGGTTTTCCCGTTGATAATATAAACTAGTGTCAACTTGCAATACCAGTAATATTAACTAATATTAAAAGTAAATTAAACTTGATCTAATTTTTTGCGCACAGAAAGCTAGAAAACGTGCCAAGGAATGATAGGTTAGTCAATATTAACACTATTAACTTATCTAGTGAACTTTCGATGTTCAAGGCAACATTACATGGCAATGCATCAGACTATTCTATAGTTGAATGATTGATTTATTTGCTGATTGTGCTGATTAGATTTTATTTTTAACATTGATTAAATTAATTAATGGTTAAATGTAAATTTCTTCTTCTAGTGTTAATGTGTCTATGATATCGTATATGATAAACTCTTGTTGTGTTGCCAAATCTGTTGCAGTATATATTTTTGGGACCACCAGAACAATAAAATTCCAGGACAATCCTGCATTTCCCGGCTATCTGGCAACCTTACCTTATGGCTTATGCTCCCATTACATAATTTCGCTGTAACCCGAGAAATCGAGCGTTAGATATCGTTTACGGTTATCGTCATTATTACGAGTGTGTCGAGCCCCTGATATCAGTGTCATTATGTCACTATAAAGAACCTATAACCCTTATGATAATTATAAGATAGATCGGGTGAAAGGTATAGGATTAAATTATACGTACCATATCGATATGAAGATTGTCAATCAAGTGAATAATTACCGGCTAATTGGGGTCGTGTTGCAAGAAGTCAATTTGTGTTTTATTTCATTCAGATTGGTCAGTGATAAATGAAAAATATGCGCGTTAGAAAAATAACACTGCTTGCTTGAAATGAGCTGATGTGGTTCTACTATGCTGACAATGTTCAACATGCTGTAATAGCATGAGTAAATTTTATCCGACTTCAAAAAAGGGGGTTAAATATTTATTTAATTATGCCCAAGAAGTATAACTTCTCACGCGCGTACAAAAGAACACGCACCCTTTTTTTACTATGTTCGTCTCGTCCGTATCTCACATTAACGCCATAAGCCCATAAACTGTGTAAGTTAAAGTCACTTTTAGTTATGAAATATTCAGTAGTATTTAATGGGTAGAAATAGAACCAGGTCGAGTTGAATATTTTATAATACATAATTGTACCTATCTTATAAAATATATTTCACTCGTTCGTTCCGATCACAAATGACTCGGCAATAGAGGTCACGACACGATGCCCATTCATTACTTGTCATTGGATGCGAGCATTGCCGAATGGAGTCATTGCCAAGGTCAGAAAATATAGTGTTACCATGTCCAGTGTGTGTTTAAGGACAGATCGTTAAAATAATTAGATTTATTTCTCAAATGGTGACAATTACAAAGGTAAGGAAATTAAATACGTGACGGGAAACATGATTTATAATTTGATGTTTGAAGCTATTATTTTCAGGAAACACATTTCTTGATGATTCATATTATACCTAATTATATCTAATTATATCGGCATAAAAATAAAAACATATTTATATTATCTTTTCTTGCCATTTTCAAGTTCAATTTACAATATGAGGAGTCTTGGGAACATCAACAATTCAGCATCCTGATCTGAGGTGTCACCAGACTTCTGTAATAAATCACATCAAATTCCATGGCAATTAGGACTAGGAAATGTGGCCACTCTAGCCAACAGCAGAAGTAAAGTAACTCCGGTAATGTCTTGAATATCTATCTCTAGTTATTATTATTAATAGAGGCGCGACGTGATGTAATAATTATTAAGTCCGGTTTTTATAAATATTTATAGATATTCCATCCATTTTTCAGCCAAAGTTGCTAAATATTTATTTAAAAAAATATTCAACGATCTGCTATAAGTGGAGAAATAATAAATAAAATCATAAATGAATAATTAAAATCTGATTTGGGAATATACTACATTTATAAATTTTCCACGCGAGAGCCAACATAAATCAGCGACATCAACATTTAGGGTAAGCACGCATTGCGAATTTTCACCGCGCGATTTTTTTTCTGACGATTTTTTAATCGCGTACTACATACATAACCAACACGATTTTTTTTCCGAAAGTGCGTGCAGCTTCATACAATTTCCATATCTCACAGAATTTTGTGAAAAAAAAACACGCGGTGAAAAATCGCAATGCGTGCTTACCCTAAATGTTGATGTCGCCTTAAAATTTGTCCTTCATTGTCACTGCTGAGTAGACACAGAGCTCAGAATGAACAACTGAGTATAAAATTAAATGTAAGCTTTGTCACTTTGTATTGGCCATTTTTCTTACCAAGTTTATTGCCGTTGGTTTGGCTTTTATTTGCTAAACACTTAAAAATTAATGCAAACATCTTAAATCCATCTTAAAACCATAACAAAAACACGTTTTACAAGTCATTTTGTGGTCAATAAAATATGTACTTTCTCTGTATTTAACAAAATTGACAAACCAATTGCATACAAAAGACTACACAACACAGTATACGCCCAGGTTCCCAATGCACAGACAACAAGTAAGGCCAGTGTCAAGGGCGAACCGTTACGTAAATTGCTTTATGCTTTATGTTTCGAGCAGATGCATATTTATGCAGATTGTTGAACGATTGCCGGATGATGCCACGTGTACTGTAGCAGGTTTTATATTGATAGTTGTGACAAATGAAGTGTTAAGTAGTAGTCTTAGTCACCAGTACCAATATTAAAGTGATCACAGTAGTTGAAAAATAAAGCAAAATTACCGTCAATGAATCGGTGATGCTTTTGCTATAACTGTCGTCCATGAGCAACAGTGGAACAAAATTGATGTGTAGGATTTGAATTAACACAAGCACCAGCTTTCGATTAAAAAAAGAATCATCAAAATCGTTCACCCAGTCGAAAGTTCTTAGTCAACAAACATAAAAAAATACAGTCGAACTAGCTGCCCGGACAGACTTCGTTCTGCCAAAAGTTTTTTTTTTATTTTGAGATGTAAGCTATCCTATCTTTCAAGTTGGATCAAACTGCACACGGTATACAAATTTGATTAAAATCGGTTCAGTAGTTTAGGAGTCCATCGCGGACAAACAACGTGACACGTAATTTATATATATTAAGATTGAATACCTACTTCTTTTTTGAAGTCGGTTAAAAAGTGAATCGATTGAAGCAAAACGATATCCCCTGCTAACATAATAAGTGACGCTTGGATAGGCCGTGCTCCAAATGCTCAATACTCATGTTAAGAATAGGAACTTGTATAATAAGTATTGTGCTAAAATTGAGGATAGCTTGGATAGCAAGATTTACCATGGGCGTAAAAGGGACTTACTTAAATGAGTCAACTCAAGATCATAGGCTCTATATAATTCAATGGCGTTTTGTGAATTTTCTTCTTAGCAGAGCAGTATGCGGTAGATATAGGTGGGTACACACAACAACTGAATAATATACGTAGATTCTAGGCTAGATGGCTAAGTGTGGGTCAACGATATTGGAAGTCTTTCCAATGTAATTCTACTCGTTGTGGTGGGCGTATTAAATAATAAAAACCAATTTGCCTCGCTTGGGAAGAAGTGAACATAAATGTATCACATTTGAATTTATTTGAAGACATTAACAAGCTTTAAAAATAATAATTTCTCATTGGTTCGTCTTCCTGGTTTTCCAGCTATCTATTTTTGTAATGTAGTTTTATTAAAAGTTGTTTTATGTGAAAAATAAATCGATGAACGCTATTATTAGTTACATGTTTTATTCAACACGAAGCGAGTAAGTAAGTAATTATTTATATACTAGAATCTTTTCAAGGATATATATTGTCTTTACTTTTTCTTCGTATGTACTCAGAATTAGTGTGTTTTGTATAAGCATGTTACGACCGATACATTAAAGTATTATATCTTTAGTTTAGAGTTAGACGGCATAAATTACGCAGATTTATTAATGCGTCATTTAAATTTTAAATGAACCGTATCAGTAATGCTTCGTAAAGTTTTTCTGTTTAATATGCAATGTCCAAAATAAAAGAATCTGTACATTTTCGGTTGTCAATAAGAAAAACACATCCAATTTTTTGTTAAGATGCGATCTTCAGCCTCTGATTCTATTGTCAAAGAGTAACGTTAAGCGAGTGAGTATACAATCTAAGCTATACTGTCATTAAATGTTTATATCAGGAGACACAATAGTGTCTAGGGCAAGTACACTCACACACTCCAAAAAATGTCACTTGACGCTATAGTCTCTTTTCCCGAAACCTAGTGTGACGTCACGAAACAAGCGGTCACGAAATTTTTAACTCCATATTTTTAATTATTAGCGAAACGCCAATACTTTGTACATTCACATAACATTTTGTTTGATAATTGTGTCCTTATAACACTAAAAATTATTTCGATCTTTCAATTATTTCATACTTTACAACAATAAAAAATTTGGCCCGGTCCCTTTTTGGAATCTGAACAGCCTAAATTACTAATTTCGGGTGAATTTTTGCTAGAAGGTTGGTATTGAATTTTCTTTTTTTTTTCTTCGTACATGGCATTGGCGTAATATATATTTCGATATAATGGCTGTGACCACAGACACATGCTTAGTAAGTAGATAGCGTATACAGACTATACATTGAGTGCTTGCTTCAAGGATATAATAGTCTAACTGGATCACAATCTTCGAAGATACCTGAAGATGGATGACGACACAATTGATTTATTTTTCATGTTATCTATAGTCCCAGGATATATTATTCGATGGTGTTCAAATATTTTTATAAATGCAGTGCACTTAAGAAAATAGATGTACAATAGGTACCTTAATAAATAATATTGTTTCATTTTACTATTACCTTACACAAAAATAATCATAATAATATAAAAACATCAGTTTACATGACAAAGATATTTTTGAAGAAATTATTAAAAATACTAGCTGACCGGGCAAACGTCGTACTGCCTCATAAATTATACCTAGATATAGAGACACCCTAATCACAACCCTTGAGTTAATACATATTTTAACACATTTATAACTTTGAATTTCATCCCTTAGTTTCACCCTTATGGGGATGATTGTCCAAATAAACTTGTCACAATACTTTTGTTTTTACAGGTCTGATAAATGATCAATTAAATTATCGACAGCCGAGTGTAGAAAATAATTAAAGTACTAATATCGCTATTAAAAAATAGGGGTTGGTGGTAGAAGGGTGAAAATTAAGAATTGAATGTACTTTTAATGCCGAATTATAAGTAAATTGAAATAAAAAAAATTGTCCAGAAAATAAATAAAAAAATTTGGTGTGAAGTTCCACAAATATTTCAAGATCAAAATTAGCCAAATCGGTCCAGCCATTCTCGATTTTTAGCGAGAAAAACGAACAACAATTAGGATCGTGGTCAAGCATTAACTTATTGTAAGAAAAAAATGATTTATTTATATAGATTAGATGTTCATTGAATTGTGACATCACGTCTTCAGACCCTTCGAAATTCGAATCGAAGTCAGTAATCCAGTTATACTATTATATCCATGTCGACGCCTCAGTAAGTAATGTTGGTAGCATTGAAATAGGAGTTTATTTATAATGTTGTTTTGTTTTATTTGTGATTCTAACAGTGATTTAGAAAAATTAGAGAACAGAAAATAAAAATACAAATACGAACGCCAACTGTTAAAAACAAGCATCGCGGGCAGATCTACTAAATAGGTACAAAAATTACATTAATAATGTTAATTATTATTGTCAGTCCTACCTGATATAACCTCTTCTTAATTTTATTATGTATACTTACCTAAAACATACATACGCTTTTGAGTTTTGTTGTTCGGATTCGTTGAGGTCTTACGCCCGAAATTAATACTTATATTACACTACCACTACGCAATCACAGTCACAGAGTACCTACCTAAGTACTTAAACATAAACACTAATCCAATGGCGAATGTCACAAACTCAGAAAAGTATAGGGAGATATTTTTTAAAGACGATAACTTGTCTTTTAAACTAGGTACTTGTAAGGAACTCGATAAACCTAATATTATTATTGTGTCTTGACTTGGACTCTTGGAAATAAAAGGTACATTTTTACATTACCTAAATAATTATGATTTAATTAAAAGTTTATTTAAAATTGTCTACCTACAAGTATGTAGGTACTCAATGGATTATTTTATTATGCAACATAATGTTACAAAAGGTGATAATATAGTTTGCATAGGAGCTCTCAAGGACCAAGGAAAATATTTGTTAAATAATGACATATTTTGATAAACCCATAAAACTGAAAACCCAGCTGCGAGGCAAGCAGTATCTAGAAGTGCAGTTAACAATAAATGTAGGTACCTACTTGGGACTATATTATCATTACGTATCAGTACCTACACTTTTGAAATCATAAATTTTTTAAATTTCTTGCCAAGCCAATATCCCCAGCAAGAATATGTATTGATAGGACTTCACTATAAGCCATTGTAATGTACCAAAATGATATGGGCCTGCTTTGTTTTAATATAGATAGGAATAATTGAATAAGGCATAATATTATGTAATAAATAAAGAATGGATATTTATGTATTATGTTTTAATACAAATATATTTAATCCTTGTTTTAAAAGATTTTAATGTAAGTACCTACTGCTTAACACAAATTGTCATATAAAATTTTTATTTAAGGAAAGGTGTTGGAAGAACAAATAAGAAGAATACAATAACAAAAGGGGGAGATTGAATTACAACTAAGACCATTGACATCAAGCTGAATACTGTTGTCCGGAGAAGAATTACAAAAATATTATATTAAAAATTATTTACTGTTCAACATTTTATTTATATACACTCTTTAAACCAAAATCACATAACTATGCTGTAATGAATTATTAATATTTTCATGTTCAACGTAATATGCCTTCTAAAATAAAATTATCAAGAAAACCACAATCTGTCTTTTAACGTTTTATTTCTCACACAATGTTATACCTTCAATTCCAATCTCAATAGAAAATCTATGAGTAAATTACAATGGTCACAGAATTCAAATTTCATTCACTGTAATATAAATTAATGATTATATTTGTAGCGGCCTTATTCTGACCTATTTTCTCAATTCTCAAATCCATGCTTTGTTGGATGGATAATCCATCCATCCATTGAGAGGTCAAACAAGTATGATACTCTGCCATCTATCTTGATTTGTACCTTCAATATAAACATATGAATAAATACTAGGAACATAACATTTCTTACTTTGTACACTTCCTCATATTGTAATATTATGATAACATAAAAACTTTCATTTTTCAAAATAGACATGATTAGTCCATTTGTTGTTTATCGTGAATAAGTACATACAGCCAAAGATCACCGTGCCTAAACATATAAATCCTATTAAATAAATACAACACTAATCAATAACTTGTTAAAAAGGAGATGTTCAAAAGTGGTACTTTATTCCGAAGAAATTTGTACAGCCGTAATTTATATTTCATTTGAAAGCATATTTTCTAATCTACTTGAAATTTTAAAAGTTACATTTTATTGATCCTCCATATTTTGGAAAATCGATGAAGTATGTTCGTGATAATTAGAAGGTCTATGGAAAGCAATGTTTTTTTTCTAACAGGTACATACATCCTTTTCACGAATTATGAACATATGAGGTTCATCTATTATATTATTATGTTTTCAACACGTAACTATAAATGTATTAAATAAATAACATTAATTGTAAACTAAAATCATGAAGAAACGAAACGACATAGATCATCCTAGTTCGATCCATAGTGATTAAGTACTCTGTGGTTTGATCTGTTTGATATTAGTAACTGTCTAAGGGACTACATTATTATAACAAGCAATTACGACCAGGATTTGCTTCAGTTTCCTCGAGAATCGCAGGCCCGAACCGCTGATTGCTCGTAGTTCGATCTAGCCTGGATTAAATATCTTTCTACATAATTCGGAATGAAGACTATAATGATGACTAATAACAGGTCTTAGGATTTTAAGGTCATCATAACCTAGACACAATAGTATTTTATTATGAAACCCATTGCATAGAAAGCCACTGTAAATAGATTTTGTAGGTATCACTTTTTAATAATGGAAAGCTGATATCATACTTAAATAAATTGTGTGCAATTACATGGAGAGTAGGAAATAATAAAAGACTGAAAAATTGCATTTTATTGAACTTCATTTTCCACATTTCTTACACATATGCCATCTAGAAACCTTGCTGGTAGAATATTATTTTGATGCCGAGCCCATCCTAAATACCATATAATGGTCATTATGTGTGCACAGCTCCCTACTGTACGCATTTCATTATATAAAATATTTGATTTTTTAAATAGTTTCTTTCCGCACAATTTTCTGGCAGTCTGTGCCGACGTCTCCCTGTACATCTTGATAGGGAAATGCCACAAGATATGCATACACATGTATGTCGTAGTGGTTTGTTTGATGTACAATGAGGATCTTCAATGCGGTTGTTGGCTTCTTGAGGATAACTGTAAGGGCTGGTAAGGTTCACACACTCTTGGCACAACTGATCATTATCAGAAATCTGAAACAATAAAACATGTGATCTATATGACATACTTAATAGACTTAATTGTATTAATATATACAGCCATTGTAAGGTAGATATCTAAAAATTGAAATATAACAAGTCCGTAGGTACAAGAAACAAGTGCAATGTATTGATTGAAGCAAACTTATCACAATATATGAGCAATATATATCACTTTAATATGAGCAGACATACTGTTTCCTTACATTTACTACATTCATACATGAATTTACTTGATATGTATACCCATAATACACCTATTTGTTTAATGTTAGTTAAGGAAGATTTGTTTGGCTGCACGAGAGCATGTGTATTAAACCAAAGCAATAAAACTAAAATGATGAAAATGTGCAAACAAATATGAATCTTCTAAAATGGATACATATTACAAGTAAGTACTTGTAGTTGTTACATACCTTTTCTTTTCAAAAGATTTTGATAGTACAGATCGGGAAGTCCAGTAAACAAGCGCCAGGTTGTCGTTTAAAGAGATAAGGTCGCGGTCGGAGACGTCGGAGTGTCGGAGTCCGGTAGGCAAGCAGAGGTTGATAAAAAAGGATTGATCACGGCGGCAGCGCAGCGACGGCGCCGCGGCACCGCGGCAGCGTAAAAATACAGCACAACGAAATTAAGTCGTCTGAAATTCTGAACTATTTCTTAAATGAAATCAAAAATTCAAAACCAAAACAAAATGTCATCGTTTTAATCATCACTCAATGTCACTATTAGTCAGTACTGTCAGTAGTGTCAGGTTAGAGTTGCCTGAAGTTAAAGGTGCCCAGTGTGGCAAGCTTTTTATCTAATAATACTAAAAAAAAACTAAAAAAAAATATATGATGTACATTACCATGCAAACTTTCAACGAAAATTGATTTGAACGAGATCTAGTAAGTAGTTTTTTTTTTAATACGTCATAAATCGTAAACCGCAAAAAACATCGATCAAAGTTACAACTAACTACAAGAACTTTTATATTATGTTACTTGCTGCTACGGAACCCTTCATGGGCGAGTCCGACTCGCACTTGGCCGCTTTTTTGAACATCTTTCATTCATATAACCTCACCACACAACAAATTTTCCATAATTTTATCGCTGTATAATAGCTATGTTCCATTAATTAATATTGCCTGTTTTCTCGCTTATATGCAATAATTACCTTATCTTATTATGATTGAGAAATAATTATTACTGAATCAAAATAATGATTATTGTACACTAAACAAACAACCAAACAGCTATGATATCTATAGCACGACAGCAGTCAGCACAGCAAGTAAACTACAGTCAGTGTTGCCAGATAATTTTTTCTCGAATAGCCTTGCCGGAGTGCGCATGTAGCCCCATCTAGGGTTCGAAGTATAGGGGCGAAAAAAAAGTTTTTTTGGTCCAAGCGCTAAAGGAGATGTTCAAAAAATGTATGGGGGCTGGTACTAAATTTGTACAAAAACAAAACTTCGATGAGGAGAAAGTGAAAATTATTCCGATTGGGACAAGGTTGTGAAAATAAAAAAAAGATCCTCCCTTGTTTTTTTATTTGTGTTTGAATTTCAGTAGATAGATCAAAAGCTTGTCACACTGGGCACCTTTTTTACTTCTGGCAACTTTATCCTGACACTATTGACACTTGACAGTACTGACTGATAGTGACATCAGTGTTGCCAATGCTACGGCAATTACCGTGTTCTACGGCTTTCAGGCCAAAAAATCACAAAATCTACGGGCTACGGCTGGAACCTTATTGCCGTAGCAAATTCTACGGCTTTTCGCAAATTCCACGTGTTGTGTTCCACGTTTGTTATTTATTGTTTTGCAAACATTTAACGAATGTTAAAACCCTTCAAACAGCGCCACTAGGCTAATGTTGACGTAAATGTAGGCTAATGAAAAGTATTCCTCGTTTAGTGGGCATGAAATTCACTGCCGATGACCTTTTTTTTTAGTTTTAGCGCTGAACCGATGGTATATATTAGCGTAATTGAATAGCTACGGCCCACACTTGATCTTTTCCCATATAAACACGGCTTTTTTATCTAATGTACACGGCCTTCCAAAAATTTTCATTGGCAACACTGAGTGACATTGAGTGATGAATGAATGAAACGATGACATTTTGTTTTGCATTTGATTGATTGACAGTTGACACTGACAGTTACTAATATCAAAGCACAGAATACATAATCACTATGGATCAAACTAGGATGATCTATGTCGTTTCGTTTCTTCATGATTTTAGTTTACAATTAATGTTAATTATTTTATACATGTGTTGAAAACATAATAATATAATAAATTGACCTCAGATTATGTTTTAATTCGTGAAAAGGACGTATGTACCTGTTAGAAAAAAAAAAACATTGCTTTCCATAGACCTTCTAACATGAACATACTTCTTCGATTTTCCAAAATATGGAGGATCAATAAAATATAAGTTTTATAATTTCAAGTAGATTAGAAAATATGCTTTCAAATGAAATATAAATTACGGCTGCACAAATTTCTTCGGAATAAAGTACCACTTTTGAACATCTCCTTTATTATATATATTGGCAGCACTGGACACGACCCACGGTACACTGAATATAGCCGATCGGCTACGTGTAGCCAACGGATAAAATATGACAGCCGCTCGGTAACGAAAATAGCCCCATTGGCACTTAATAGCCCCATCTGGCAACACTGACTACAGTATAAGTTTACTACAGTGTGCTTAGTGCGAGTTTTACGTGACATTACGGGCTCGCTACGTAAATGCAAATTTGTATGGGACCGAAGCAGAGCCATCTAGCGGGAAACTGAAGAAAAAAAATGCGCGAGTGCGAGTTTCATGCGCTCACGTTCACCCGAGTGAAGTCTTACTGTCAGTGGTTATTGTATTGTTCCTCGAACATTGCGCGAGTGCGAGTGGCTTTATTTGACAGTTCCAATACGTAGCTTGCGAAAACTATGGGACCACGTGACCGAAAAGTTTTCACGTGAAATTTACAAGTGAAATCATAAAAAGATGGTTTATTATTTTAATTACACTTTTTTTCTGTTTCTTGAAAATTATGACTGGATATTTATAATTGCTCGGAGCATGTTTGCGGCCACTAAAGCTTAAAGTGAATAAAATTATTGATAAGTAGTATTTGTATTGTTCATGCAAGAAAGAATTTCCGGTAATCCAATCACAGAGTACTTAAACACTACGCAATCACAGTCACAGAGTACTTAAACATAAACACGAATCCAATGGCGAATGTCACCAAGTTTTTAAAAAGTTTAAGGAGATATTTTTAAAGACAATACCTTTTAATCTACTTGCAAGGAACTCGATAAACCTAATATTATTGTGTCTTGACTTGGACTCTTGGAATTAAAAGGTACTTACATTACCTACTTAATTAAGATTTAAATAAGTTTATTTAAAATTGTCTACAAGTATGGACTCAATGAATTATTTTATTATGCAATTTAATATTGCCAAAGGTGATAATATTGTTTGCATACGAGCCCTCAAGGATCAAGGAAAATATTTATTAAATAATTACATATTTGATAAACCCATAAACTGAATACCCAGCTGTGAGCTTAACATTCAATATATCTACTTGGGACTATATTATCATTATGTATCAGTACCTACACTTTAGAGATACTAAATTATATCTATGTTCATAATGTTTAAAATTTCTTGCCAAGCCAATATACCCAGCAAGATCTGTTGATAGTACTTCACTATATTATGCCATGCCATTGTAATGTGCCAAAATGATATGGGCCTTTTTTATTTCAAAATAGACAGTGACGGATTAACCCTTATCAAATTAAGCAATTGCTTAGGGCATCACATCTGGGGGGGCACCAGAAGAAGCACAGAAAACCACTTTGACATACGGATAGGGGGCCCACAGGCGTGGATTGCTTAGGGCATCAAGTAGTCTTAATCCGTCACTGAAAATAGATAGAGAATAATTTAATAAGGCATAATATAATAAATAAAACATAGATATTTATGTATTATGTTTTACAAACATACATATATTTAATCCTTGTTTTAAAAGATTTCAATATACTGCTGAACACAATAAATTTGTAATATAATATTTTTATTAAAGGAAAGGTGTTGAAGAGCAAATAAGAAGAATACAATAACAAAAGGGGAAGATTGAATTACAACTAAGACTATTGACATACAGCTGAATACTGTTGCCCGGAGAAGAATTACAAAAATATTATATTAAAAATTATTTACCGTTCAACGTTTTATTTCCACTCTTTAAATCAAAATCACATAATAATTATGCTGTAATGCCTCATTAATTTAATATTCAACATAATATTCCTCCTAAAATAAAATTATCAAGAAAACCACAATCTGTCTTTTAAAGTTTTATTTCTCCCACATCACATAATGTTATACCTTCAATTCCAATCTCAATAGAAAACCAATGAGTAAATTACAATGGTCATAGACTTCACATTTCATACACTGTAATATAAATTAATGAGTATATATTTTGTAGCGATCTTATTCTGACATATCTTCTCAATTCTCAAATCCATGTTGCTGTGTTTATACTTTTACTTTATATAAGTATTTGTTTACTCGTTTACTCTTAAATCACAATGGGGAAAATGTTGCATTGCTGTTGTTTTGTTGGAAGTAGTAGTCTCCGCTAGTGCTGTTGAGACAAGTTTGATACTCTGCCATCTATCTTGAATTGTACCTTAAATATAAAGATATGAATAAATACTAGGAACATAACATTTCTTACTTTGTACACTTCCTGATATTGTAATATGTTAGGTATCATAAAAACTTTCATTTTTCAAAATAGACATGATTTGTCCATTTGTTGTTTATCGTGAATAAGTATTTACAGCCAAAGGTCACTGTGCCTAAACATATAAATCCTATTAAATAAATATTACACCAATCGTGAGCTTGTTAATTATTGATCTGAGCTTGATAAATAAATAATAAATTTCATTCACATAACCTCACCACACAAAAACTTTTCCATATCAAATTTATCGCTGTAGCTATGTTCCATTATTTAATATTGCCTGTTTTCTCGCTTAAAATGCCACAGTATAAGATGATTCTTAAGTAAGTACTGAAAAAAATTATATTTATTAATATGAAACAAACAACCAAAACACTAATCTATAGCACGATAGCAAGTAAACTACAGTATAACACCACTATTTTAATTGTAGCTTGATACTATTGCTCCAACTAAATAAATGTATTATTTTCAATTTGGTTGGGTTCTTTCACGACGTTTAACGAGATTTAACGACGTTTTTGCTGCCAACATAATAATAGATATTTTCAGTGAACTAACGTGGAATTACACACGTCACGTTTTGAGACTGGCACTCGCAATTTCTCGTTAGTCATGTATTGACATTAACGAGGTACGTAAACTCTTCGATGCAACTCGCACTAAGCACACAGTATATTATAAGTTAAAAGTTAAAGTTTACAATATAAGTTATAACCATAGAGTAACTTTGTATAAGGCCAGCCACTCACTGGTGACTTTTGTCACCGTAACTTTTTGTTTACTGTCACCCACGATGCGCCCACTTGAATAGTCACTGACAGTGTTGCCAAGTCAGTGAACCAAGAAATGGCTAAAAACTTTTAAAACGTGGCTAGAACTTGTGTCTGTGTTCCGTGCTAGAATGTCAAAATTTCGTACCCTTTAAAGTGGCTAAAAATTTTTTACCCTCTTTTTGGATCAGGAGTTAAAAAAAACACCATCAAACAATTATCTTTTAATAAAATAAAACTTTGGGACATAAATAAAATTATTTGCATACGATTAAATCAAAAATCATTAATTTGACGTTGATGGTTCTGGTTCTGTGACCAGGAAAGAATATTTTTCTTGTTTACCGATTTGGCTTAAAAGTCATAATACTTCCAGCGGTATTTGGTAGATATGTTCATTAAATGCCATTCTATTAATATTTTATTGGACTTATTAATTCTGACAAATAAATCAATTCCGATTACAATATCGACATAATATTTTGTAAGGTAAATTCACAAATACTCCTTTTTGGATTTCCCCATTCCAAATTGCAGATTAATCTGATATCCTATATTTGAATGCCAAAAGTCCCAGTCTTCTTTAATTGGCTAGTTTGTTCCGGGGTCTCTTACATCATTATTTTGATCAATAAATAAAAAATATGAAGAGTCACAAAAACCCTAAAAATAACACAAAATATACACTTAAGACTCCTAAAAAATCCCATCTTACATATTTACCCCCTAAATTTGGGGGGAAAACTCCTAAGTTGGGAACCCTGTTGCCTTGTGAGCGCACTTCCCGGCCGGGTGACAGTCACGTCACTAGATGTTGCCGTCTGCTAGGAACTATTTGTCACCGTATTGTCACGTCACCATAATCAGCCATAGACTTTAAGTATAGACCCGTTATAATGTCATACCGCGGTCACTCACATGCGCGCAAATGTTTGACATTTTTACAAATGTTTGCACATATGTGAAGGACGGTCAGGCAAATGGGTTCGCATATGAGTATACAAGCCCATTTCCGCTTCCTCCTACACTTTGTTCACGAATGTTCAATCTTGCTGTTTTTATTATGTTGTTGTCATTCAAATCCATTTTCAATACAGAAAATAAATGGTAGTACGATTAGACGCCACGAACCACGGAAAATTAAGAGATACATCACCTTTTTAGTCGTGTGCGCAACTGGTCGCACGAATGTGTGGGAGACTACACGAAGGTTCGAGGTTCGTGCGCTTTGATGTGTGACAAAAAACCGACACAGCTTGGAAAACCCCGAATGTGTCAAAAACTTCGCATAATCATTCGCGAAGGTCGTCCCACACTTGTGGGTTCGCGTATTCGTGCGAATGTGAGTGACCGGCATTATAGATACTCATGCCGGTCACTCACATATGCACGAATACGCGAACCCGCAAGTGTGGGACGACCTTCACGAATGATTAGATATGCGAAGTTTTCGAGGCATTCGAGGTTTTCCAAGCTGTGTCGGTTTTTTGTCGCACATCAAAGCGCGCGAACCTCGAACCTTCGTGTAGTCACCCACACATTCGTGCGACCAGTTGCGCACACGACTAAAAAGGTGACTTAAGTCTTAATTTTTCGTGGTTCGTGGCGTCTAATCGTACTACCATTTATTTTCTGTATTGAAAATGGATTTGAATAACAACAACATAATAACAACAGCAAGACTGAACATTCGTGAACAAAGTGTGGGAGGAAGCGGAAATGGGTTTGTGTACTCATATGCGAACCCATTTGCTTGACCGCCATTCACATATGTGCAAACATTCGTAAAAATGTCAAACATTTGCGCGCATGTGAATGACCGGGGTTAGATATGGAATAGTTTAGAAGACGACATAGTAAACTTAATGGTGTCCTTGTCTAACGTATGAAATACAAAACAAACATAAATAAAAAACAGTTTCGCTATACTGTCAAATTTTTATGACGTCAGACGTGTGCCGTATCCGCCATATTGTATTCCTCTTTACTACGGTGTAAACTGTGACTTATTACTAAGGCACTAAGGCAGTATTTACAAAACCCACTTTGACTACGGTAATGTCAAAGTCATGTCAAAGTGGATATTAGCAGGAACTAAACCGCCATGTTTCGTTTCGTCGGTATGCACGTTTCTAAGTAATCAGCGCACTCCCATATATTTTCATAGCACTCAATTGGGTAACAAAAAGTCACCGTGACAAATAGTCTATCAGCATATGAATAGATAACAATATTTCTGTGCTATCAGCTTAAGCTGGCCTAAGTTATAACACCACTCAATGTTGCCAAGTCAGTGAACCAAGAAATGGCTAACTAATTAAAAAGTTGATAGAAAGTCAAAATTTCGTACCCTTTAAAGTGGCAAAAAATTCCTCTTTTTGGATCGGGAGTTAAAAACAAAAAAAAAAATTTTAATAAAATTAAACTTAGAAACATAAAATGTTATTAAAATATACGTTTAAATCAATAGTCATTATACGTTGATAGTTCTAGTACAAGGAAAGAAAAATATTCTTTCCTTATACCAGTCTGTTGTCTTGTTTACCTATTTGGCTAAAAATTCCAGCGGTATTTGGTAGGAAGCACATGTTTGCTTATTATTTTAATAGTCTTTTAATCTTAACATAAAAAAAGTAAAAATGGTGGTTATAAAGTCGGTTTACGGACGGTAGTTTAACGTGACAACGTCATGCTCCGCCCCGCCCCGCTCCGCTGCACTCAACTACTACTAAAAGTGCTAAAGAAGTTTTCACTTCAAATTTGAGCGCTTCGGCCGATCGTGCCTCTCTATCGCTTCTTCCGCGCTCTCACTCGCGCGGAACGGGACAATGAGTCATGTTTTTTCGTGCGTGCGCCCGGCGTTCATCGTTTTAATAGACGTTATCACGTCAATAGTGCTTATTTCTATGTTTTGTCTTTACCACATTCATCATACTAAATAATATGTGTTTATTAGCTTGTTAAGTCATAATCTAAATTTTACTAACAAAAAATAACCGACTTCAAAGTTACTCAAAAACTACTTGTCAGATCTCGTTCAAATTTATGTGGGACCACATGACAGGCATCTTCTTTCGATTAAAAAAAGAATCATCGAAATCGTTTGGCGTGATATAGAGTTATTCGTCCATATGTCGCGCACATACTTAATACTAATTTAAGACTTATATGGTTTTCTCATGGATGCCATTGTCAGATCTCAATAAAATTTATGTGGGACCACATGACAGGCACCAGCTTTCGATTAAAAAAAGAATCATTAAAATCGGTTCGCCCAGTCCAAAGTTCTGAGGTAACAAACATAAATATAAATATATATATATATATACAGTCGCATTGAGAACCTCCTCCTTTTTTGAAGTCGGTTAATAAGTTGCTAAAATTGTGGCTAAAATATTTAGCCAAGAATATTTCACATCTTTGGCTAAATGAATCTTAAAGGTTGCTAGATCTAGCCAAAAATTGGCTAACTGGAAACACTGTCACCACTGTTTTAATTGTAGCTTATTATAATTAAATAATGCTTAGTATTTTAATTAATTCTCCAACTAGATACATATTATCGTATTATTTTCAATTTGGTTGGGTTCTCTCACGACGTTTAACGACGTTTTTGCAACTCGCACTAATCACAGCAAGTGGCACTGGCAAATAATCTGTCCATGGAGGATAGAGTAGAAGGAGAGCCATTTCTGTTTATGAAAAGTGTCCGTAAAGACGGGTCCAATTACGGGTAGCGCTTTGTTCGAATATCTATTTTTCAGACACTAGCGCCATTCATTACGGGTGACGCTGCGGATGCACTAAACTCTAGATCCACTAAATCACAAATCATAAGAGACTAAAATGACAACCACTAATGTTAAAGTTCGAAATAATGGTACCAACTTTTGTGCGATTATTTTCTCCGGGTTTTTGTCGTAAAAATAGTGACATATCAGAAGCGACACTCTTAACTAGGTAGATATGAGATATTTAGTATTCGGCTAAATAGTATCAAATTAGCTGAATACCGAATGTAACTATAGCCAAATACTCGTTCTTGTAAGCAAAATAACTTTTAAATTCAGTTAGTAAGGGTAAATATATTATTGTATTAGCCAACCATGTAAACTTATTTTTATACTAGTTTTAGGGACTCTTCAATAATTATACAAATAGTCGACCCACCATGAAAGCTACGAATACTTTTCCGATTTACTTTCCGGTTTAAATTAAATATTAAAAAAAAAATATTATTAAACATTTTTGGCCTTGACGTATCGAGAGTAGGTAATTAAAGCACAACTTCAACCGGCTTCGCGGTATAAGGCTTGCAATATTTGAAAAAAGTATACTTTACAAAAAGATATGAAATCCGAACAAAAACAGTTTCACTGTAAAAAAACAGGCCAAGTACACTTCAAAAGATAGTTACAAAAATGATAATTAAGTTTTTACAAAAAATTATGAAATCAAAAAACCCAAGTACATAACCGTTTTAGATTAGAAAAAAAAATTTGCTAGTAAAAGTAAAAAAAAATGGTGTACTTGGTGTGCATAATACTTTATAGTGCGTGATTATTTCAAAATAATCTTAAATTATAATTAAAAAAATCCCGGACAGTTTTATTTACACTAAACATAGATAAGAACACTCGATTAAGCCACCTTTCAGACAAAAAAGACGAGATCAAAATCGGTTCATCCGTTTGGGACATACAGATACACAGACACACAGATACACCGATACACAGACAAGTCAAACTTGTAACATCCCTCTTTTTGCGGCGGGGGTTAAAAAGTTTTAAAAAATATCTTCCAAATTCAGTAGCGTGTGGTACAGACTACAGCCATACAAGCCGAAAAGCCCAGCTTACTATCATTCCTTTACTGTCATCGCTCTGCAGCTGTTAAATATTAAACGTATGGAATGGAGTGTTCTGTATTGGATCCCGAGATCCTGGGTTGTACGACACAGTTGGGCTTGCCTTGTTCTGACGGCCTAGGCTTCTTATGTCAAGTCAGATCGAAAATCATAATTATGCACACCAAGTACACCATTTTTTTTTACTTTTACTAGCAAATTTTTTTTTCTAATCTAAAACGGTTATGTACTTGGGTTTTTTGATTTCATAATTTTTTGTAAAAACTTAATTATCATTTTTGTAACTATCTTTTGAAGTGTACTTGGCCTGTTTTTTTACAGTGAAACTGTTTTTGTTCGGATTATAAAAAGTTCAGGAACAATTTGTATTAATTGAAGTGGACGATCTCTATCAGTTATTGTTTTGACATGAAATATACTTAATTTTATCGGCAAAAATACCCAAATGTATGGGTCTAGCCATCTTTTAATTTTTTTTCAATGTAGCACATAGCTACGCAAGGAGTAATGAGTATGGGACACTCGCATATGGCTCATATTCAAAAAGCAATAAATCACCAGTCTTGCAACTTAGAGCAATGATTTTGATGTCGTTTTGTACATATAATATCGTTGTTAATCAATGCATGCCCTTAAATTATCGCTATTTAGTTGCTGGACACACTGTATAGTTTTTTAACGAACTTCAATAATCTAAATTTTACTAACAAAAAATAACCGACTTCAAATTCTCAAAAACTACTTGTCAGATCTCGTTCAAATTTATGTGGGACCACATGACAAGCACCAGCTTTCTATTTAAAAAAGAATCATCGAAATCGGTTGACGTGATATTGAGTTATTCGTCAATTTGTCGTGCACATCTTAACACAAATTTACGACTTATGTAGTTTTCTCATGGATGCCATTGTCAGATCTCAATAAAATTCATGTGGGACCACATGACAGCCATCAGCTTTCGATTTAAAAAGAATCATCAAAATCGGTTCGCACAGTCCAAAGTTCTGAGGTAACAAACATAAAAAAAAAAAAAATACAGTCAAATTGAGAACCTTCTCCTTTTTTTGAAGTCGGTTAAAAAAAGGAGGAGGTTCTCAATTCGACTGTATTTTTTTTTATGTTCGTTGCCTCAGAACTTTGGACTGGGCGAACCGATTTTGATGATTCTTTTTTTAATCGAAAGCAGGTGCTTGTCATGTAATCCCACATAAATGTGAACGAGATCTGACAAGTAGTCTTTGAGTACTTAATTGAAGTCGGTTATTTTTTGTTAGTAAAATTTACATTATTACATAATATAGTAGATATGTGTCAAATCTAGGATTGTTTTTGTTGAGATGGGTCTGTCCCTGTGGGATAAAAAATAATCCTAGTTAAATTAGAAGATTAGAGAGATTAAAATGTTTGTACTGTTTTTTACGTGTCTCTTGTGACTAAAAGCATGAATGTCGTAACCATGAAAATAACAAATATTTAGTAAATAACGATTTGTAAGTCACGATTTTGTTTCTCGTTTACATCTCGGTTACTTGGTAACAGTAAAAGCCTGTTATTTTAATAAAATGTTTTTCATATAAAACCTTGGCGATAAAATTTTATCGTTTTCACAGGTAAAGTGAAACAAGTTATGTATACATAATGTTTACATAATTTATATTGAGGTAACAAGATTTCTGTTATATACAAGGTGCGAATTTATAAGCATACATTTGCATACTTAACATGATATGTAAAACAAGATGGAATTTTTTTTCGCGCGTGTTTTATTTTCAGTCTTTTACTAAGAAATTCTATTTTGAATATGTAATAATGTTTAGGAAGCTTGTCCTATAGTAGATACTTAAGTACCTGGTTTTAGCAATAAAAACAAAAAAAACCGACTTCAAAATAACTCAATAACTACTGGTCAGATCTAGCTCAAATGTAAGTGGGACCACATGACAAGCACCAGCTTTCGATTAAAAAAGAATCATCAAATTTGGTTCACCCAGTCGAAAGTTCTGAGGTAACAAACATAAAAAAACAGTCGAATTGAATACCTCCTCCTCTTTTGAAGTCGGTTTTAAAAAAGTTGCAAAATGATGTGAAACAGGTGATTGGTAGGTCCAGTACAGCAGTATATGTTTGATTGTCTGAGTTCATATATCTTGGAGAACATCACGCATGTCACCGCAACATTTACCTTCACTGAAGCAAGTGACTATACTTATTTTTTATGCATAACAATAGATATGATTAATTAATTTAATACAACAAATTCCCTTGCTTTCTTTATTGTATACGGTAAAAATGTTACTTTTAACTGATTGCTACCATAATAACTTTACTTTGGTCCGAATTTTACTTAAAGGCAGTAAAACACTGGCGACATCCATCTATCAGATTTTCGAAACGCATCATAAATTGCCTCTCGCTTTGAGCTTTGGAAAGTCCAGCACAGTACGGTATTAGGAAATGGGTAATTCCGTAGGTAACGTACATGCATGGAGCAATCGTGCTTATGAAACTGTCATTAAACTTGCGTATGTGTCATGTAAATGAACAAAAATTGGTCGTGCTGATAGTTTTTTTTAAGTGACTTAAGCTCGTATAAGTGTTGTAATTAAGGATTCTATTTTAGTTAGTCATCTACTAATTTAGTTTGCAAATTTTACTGGTAGTAACAAGCATGAATAAATTATAGAATAAGTTTTTGCGCGATTTTTGATATTTTTTCCCGACTAGGTAAGGTAAAAGGTGGATTATGTTACGATTAAGTCTGGAACTTCAAATAAACTTATTTCTGATTATAAGATAATCTTATTTCTGAACAATCCTTATTGATCCTTATTTATGACCAAGACTTATTTCTGATTATGAACAAAAGATGAAAATTTTTGAATTTGAAATCATTAAATTATGGAAAGAAAATCCAAAGTGCCATAACTAGTTACTTAATTGTTTTTAAAGTCCACACCGATCACAGACAACGACAAGTTTGCTCAACAAAGAGTTGTTTGTTGAAAACAATCCCCCGACAATGTTTGTTTTCACAAGATTCTCTCGATGTTATACCACATACATACACACAACATACTAACGACAGTTTAATATACACAGCTAATAGTATACTTCATAATTCCTAAAATTTTAAAAATAAATGAATCATTACAGATCATAATGTCCATTTTGATAAGTTTTTTTTAAAGTTATGAGCATAATATGCCGAGGATATCATTAACAAAGTAACCTGGAATAGGACAAGAATAGGACAGTGAACTACGAATAAGAGGATTAATATAATTATTATGGTTAAAACAACTATGATCTTAACATGAAATGAGCTGAGGCCTGAGATTTTCATCAGTATAATTCGATAATTATCATAATAAGTACGTAGAGATCTCCAGCACAGGGAGGGGTCCCGGGTTCGATTCCCGGCCGGGGCAGATATTTATGTGACAGATAAATATTTGTACTCGGGTCATGGGTGTGATTGTGATGTGTTATATGTATCGTCCATGCCACCCGCGAGACAGGTAATAACCTACTGCTGGGGTATGAGTGTGATAGCGATAATATTCAAAAAGTTATAATTTTTGAGTTACGAATGACTCTCTCGGCATTTTTATAAACAAAATATCAGTAGTAGATACTTATGTCAGGTATATCGTCCATGTATGCGCAGAATGTGTACACAGGTATGGCTACGAGTATGTTAGATTGCAAATTACGACGCAAAATGCATGGATCCAGTTGTCAAGGAACAGGTTTCCTTATTGGTTGAGAAATCAACGTCAAACGCGAAGGAACGTCGTTAGAGCGAAACGAGTGGAACTGAGTAATGTTATTATATGGTAGCGGGTAAATGAGATATTAGGGTGGGGGATTGTTCTATCATTCACACGAAGCCAATACATTCCTACTAATATTATAAATGTGAATGTTTGTATGGATGTAGCGGTTTCAAGTTTTCAACGTTGCTCTTTTACACACGAGAGCTTGGGATCATTTGATGTGCATCTCTACCTTGCAAAGTTAAGTGCGTATTAGAAATTATTCGGCTTCGATGACATCAAGAGATTTGACAAAGAGAAACAAGCATTTAAATTATTTATAATATTCTCAACATCGTGTGAAGCTGAGGCATTGTGTAAGGAGTCTAAAGAGAGCGAGCTCGGCAGTAAGAGAGGTACAGGTTACAATGATTCGTCAACGAGTCCAGATCAAGTCAAGATTGTGATATTCGCAACAGCACAACGTGAATTTTGTTGCTGATCAGGAAAAAACGCTCACTCCTTGACTCTACTAAGCAACTAAGATTAAAACCACATAATAACGTGGAGATATTTATTGGTAACTAGGTGTATATGTGAAATTTTACTCCAAATTCCAAAATAGATCTGTGTTTGGGCTGGATATTTTGAGCATATGAAATTCAACACACTACTCTTTCAATAATATTTTTTGGACGAAAAATATTAAAATACTATTTTTTTTTATCTTAGAGGAATATTTATGACTCTGAGAGAGTACATAAGGACCGTTTTAAATTATTGTCAAAGTTTGAAGAACCGTAAATCAATTAAAAAGCCATTAATTTAAACTTCGCTCGGCTGCAAATTGGCACTTATGAGGAGAGGTGTAATAGGCTATGACTCCAGATTGTGACGAAGCTTCATTTAAATGCAATCTTGCAGTTGTGAGCTCGCTAACGCATTAATTTAGGTTTAATAACACGATACAAAAAAGATGGTTAGATAGGAAGAAATAAAGAAAAGAGTATTTTTAACGTAACGTTTTTAAGTAAATTATAGTAAAATATTTATGATATAAAATATGATATTATTCTGTACAGCCTATTGTAGCCTTAATCAAGGAACCTTATTTCGAACAGATATTAGTTTAGAGCTGGTTAAAACATATTATGTGACACATGGTGATTCTTGAAATTCATAGATCAAAGACACTGCTCTATATTCTATCATTTATGTTATGATTACGTTGAAATCTCACGAACTCTCCAGGATTATATCCACCCAGTTTTCAATGAAAACCAAGTAGACAACCACTAGGTTACACAGCAACTTTTCAAAACAACGTAGCATACTCCGGATATTGCCGCAAACCATTAGCAGCTCACAGCTGCAATTAAGGCAGTTTCCTCGTGCATGCAAGGAGAGTCGTCCATTAATAATGCACTTGTTAAGCACAACGTGGACTGACTACCGAGCAGGGAGCGGGCCAGGCCTACAAGGATGTCAGTAAGAAACACGATCGTTTTCCCAGAAGCATGAATTATACAGATAAGGTTGATTTTTACGCACAACGGTGGAGGAATACGAAAAGAGTGTAATAACTTCCCGATGTCTACGCAAGATCTGATCGCAGAGTAATTGCAAATAATCGATGTAGGTAATATGATAAATATTCTTTCGAAATTCTTGCTTATACATTGAATTATTATTTATTCTGAGCTTATTACTATTATTTCTTCTGTGCTTATACACAATCTATAGGTACTAATATATAAAGAGGAAAGATTTGATTTTTTGTTTGCATTGAATAGGCTCTGAAACTACTGAACCGATTTGAAAAATTCTTTCACTGTTAGAAAGCTACACTATCCCCGGTGAACATAGGCTATATTGTATTTAAAAAAAATTAGGGATCCTTACTAAAACTCCAATAATGTAACCCAAGGTGTAAAAAAATAAGAAAACCGAAGCAAAGCGAGGGCGGTTACTCGTATTTAAATATGAGAAATTGCTTTGTTGATTCTGATTTATCGGTGGTTTTATGACGTGGTCTGAAGGTTGAAAGGGTTTTGATGATTGGTAAATTTTATTTTATGGTAAGATCAGAATTCCAATATAACTTCTATGGTAAGAGTGAATTTAAAAAAAGTTTTATTTCCGGTAACAATGTTTTTTATTATGAACATCCTGGCACAGTACACAGTAATTTTGAATCGCATATATGTACCTACTACTAGTATACCTATCTGGCTAAAGAAGAAGGTCCATATCTGCTCACATACAACATGCATCCAACAAAGCAATCCAAGGCGTCTAGAGATGTCTTCACAAGGGTCAATGGCCTATAAATTCAGGTGGATCGCTTGTATGACCGCATGCGACTTTGAGAAAAACCAATTCCGGATTTTACAAGTCCGTTGACATAAAATGAACCAGTTTGGCTGACCCTTGTATTTTCAATGACATACTCAGTAATTTGAATTGTAGTACCACCAGTATCATAGTTCACGATCTAATACGTAAGGATATGCTTCTTGAGACAGAGGAGCCAGTACATTATGGTCCATTGCTACCTTTGGCCGGTAACGCGTCCGTTACTGATTTTCTGAGTTAGAACGACTGATTCTGTGATGGCTCGTCTTTATTTGCGTACCTAGTCGACTAGTTATTTGTATGAAAAATAACGTGAATATTATCCTACGAATCAAAACACAGACTTCGCCAATTAACTAACTGATAATAAAGTGACCTGATGGTGGGAGTATATTTAATTATAATCCCCATTAAAAACTAAATACTTAAGAAAATAAACAATTGGCTATGACTCTACCTCGGTGTAAGATGATTGAAGACATTAAGATTATGAATATTGTAAATGGTAATGATTTCAATATAAATATTTTAATGGATTCAATGAAATGCAAGGATCTAAAATATTCTAGTTTTCTATAGAACTATTGTAGTTAATTGCATTTACCATTTTAATGACTACCATGACTATCATGCATCCAATTAATTTACTTGTTCATTTTTCTTTTGTAGTTTGATACTTTAATAGTACTCGTAGTACCTAGTTATAAAATAGTTAGAATGTAACAAATAAATGATTTTGTTAGCTACATGATTAAATATTTTTAATCCTCGTGAAATAAAATCACGTTACTTACTTGTGGTATACAAATGAAATGACCTTCGTAATTTTGAGCTATTTAAGGCAATTTAACGGAATGCACTGATACAATCCGTCATGCATGGCAAACTACGGAGCATCTTCAAGGCTTGAAAAATTTACTTAAATGAAAATAGTTCTTTCAATGGCCTCCATAGGAATTGCAGCACTGTTATCACTCTGGCTGATACCTAAAATATAATTTTCTTTAACTCACCTCATTGATTGTCCACAAACTTTTCTCCGACATGACGAAGCCCGAATTAACATAGCAACTCTTTTCTTTTTCTTTTCTGCGGCACTCAAAACCATTGTTATCCTTATTCATGATTAATTTAATAATTCAGAATAACGTATATTTTAATATACTAAAAGTTTAAATTAGAAAACTTTACTATCACTGCACAAACGAATTTACTGCCATATAGACACGCGCGAAAGCAATGCAGAATGCGAAATGTAGTTTGCGAATTTATTTAAATAAAAAAAACATGCACTACATAATATTCGATCTGTGGTAAACTCCCGCCGAAATATTTCAGGTGAGAGCGCGGGAAAACCGTTCAGTCTGTGGCACGAAGGCTAACTGAGGATTGTAACAAGCCTAACCCAAATAAATACAACGTTAACTCTGCTCATACCGGAACAATTTTCGCAGTTGCCGGTCGATTCCTCCTGTGTGCGTATAAACTATTAAACAACTAGACCTTTAGAACAATTTTATTAGCTCGTGGCATCTCTATAAAGCTTGTAACTTATACATTTCTAACTTTTCCTTATTCTTTTTCTTTCCTTTATGAGAAATAATTACCCAGGTAGGTATGTGGGATGTAACAATATCAGTCACCTGAAGTATAGTATTTTATAATTAAATTAAATACTAATAGGAGATATTACTGCAAACTTTCGGCGCGGCGGCGCCAGAGTGCAGCACCAGCACATATCATCAACAGAATTTTTGACAAATTGTTCAAAGCGTGGTAAAAATTGCATAATATTCTAAAATCGTATAATATATAAGAATAATTATAAAATTAATTTGATATGTAAGTTTTTACATTAGTGCAAACATGATTGCACCATGATGCCGGTTTGTTTACTGTAAGTGCTAGTAGCGCCATCTACACAGAATTTTGCTTAATGTAGGGAACATTCATATTAATTTACACGCTAGCTCATGGGTTATTAGCGCGATGAGGTGTAGCATCGCAACTATTTCTAAATACGTAGGATATTTAATATTTTTCTACGAGTGATTGTGTAGTGTCACTACCCCGCCGTGAACATGATCTATGTAACCGGGTCGAAATATCGAGTATAGAATACAAAAATCGTGTTTACCTGTTTGAAAACATTGAATTAAAAAACAGGTTAATTATTTATTGGAACGGTGTAAATAGTGGTGGAGACATGATGGGGAAAATGCAGGAAAATATCATTTCCTAATTGATTAATTTAATAGTATATTTTGGCCTCATGAAATAGGTATACTTAAACCGGGAAAATGAAAATTGGTACTTATCTATTAGATGTAGGTATTATTATTTGGAATATGGGGCATGGAACAGCTATCCCAAGGGCCACTGCGACCAGGTTGGTCTATTGTAGCTACTTTACTAGATACAAATAGCTTCATACAAATAATTCTATATCGACAAATCAAGATATTCAATCATTTCTAGAGTTTATTTTGTGTTCTCAGAGATACGTACAATAGCAATCAGCGGTGAGAGCAGAACTGGTTTTTTGTAACTTTACATGGTTAAATTTGAGATATTTCTTGCCAAATATTACGATATTTACTATTCACATAGGTGGTGTTTCGATAGACGCTTCGTAAAATACCGGATTCAATAATAATTACAACAACACAACAAATTACATCAACAATTAAGTTGTGAAATGTGACATGACAGTTACATTTTTGCCAATAAATGAAATAAATGTTGTTGACAATTTTTATGATTCATTTCCTTATTTATAAAACTTGTAGTTACTTACGATTGCTATTATCTATTATAGAAGAGAATTTCCGCGTGATTCAATTAGAACCTTTAGCTATAGAACAATAACTACAGCTTTCTAGAACAGAGCTAGAAATTTCTAGGATTATTTACGTGTCCTTTTGTCAGTATCGCACTATCGCAGTCATACACAAATCTTTCCGTTCTTTCTTTCTTTCAGTTGGATTCAAATTATCATTTGGATTTCATTGAAGTATTATTACTAGCGTATAGAACAGACACCGCGAACACAATGTATGTTCCAATGAATTGAAGCCGTGCGGCTGCATTTCCAATGGATTCGTTCGATTTTGAAAGGAGAACGGGGGCTCAATTTTGAAAATAGAACTTCCCGGCGGGAACACACATTTTGTTCGAGATGTCTCTTCTATGACATTATACTTCAATGTTGGATTTAGACATAATATAGATGAACCAAATGTTACATAAAAAAAATTTAGTCTTTAGTAAAAGACTAAAGTAGTAACTTTAAAACACATAAATATATGAAAATCGACAGCTCTACCACCCATCTCCGACAATACTTACCTATAACTAAACTATAGTTAACTGTATTATACGCCTTATAAGTTATGTTAACTGAACAAGAACGAATTTTAAAATTTAATCCATATATTCCATTATCTATATATTTACAGAAAAGAAAACCGGAAGTACTCATAATTTCTCTCTATAGTTTAATATCCCACGCCTCTCTGATTGGAACTTTATCTGTTTTAATTATTGTTGCCTAGACAATATGTTATGTTTTCAACTACTCAATTATCGTCTTTTACAACTATATTTTCTGGCGAAGAAGAATAGTCGAATACCATATAACCTCTACAGCGCTTTAGTGCGCTGCGTGCGCTACGACGATCAGAGGATTGAAGACCCAGAGACAATCAGATTATCATATCACCAATAGGTAACTGGAGTTCTCTCTCTAGATGTGGTATTCCAATGTTAATAATATAACTGTAGGTCTTCACAGACAGACTACACACAGACTGAACAACTGGAACTAGAAGCGCAAAACGGAAGAAGTTCTTTTTTCCAGCGGATTTTTGAAAATTCATCTCCTAAAGGGAAAAGAAAAAAGCTTTGTAGAAGAAAAAATTTCATCCGAATGAGGTTCTTGAAACATTGAATTTACTTTTCAAAATCGTATTACAGAATTTCCTAAAATTCATCCCCTGAAGGACGGAAATAAGGCGCTAAGACAGGTTAAAATACGTCTTTAAGTAGGTATAAATAGGTAGTTAAAAACAATAGATACAGTAAATGTAAGATGTCGTGTTTTTACAAAATTACATGACAGAAGCGCACGCGCTAATTATGGGCGTAAAAAATCAATTGTGCAGATCATAAAATAATAGTCTATTGTATTGAGATGTAGTACAGGATATTAAATGATAGCTGTCACCGTCTGCCTTCCGGGTGATAACAGCTACTGCTAACAGTGCTAACAATGCCCTGCAGGTTACAGCAGGTCACGTGTAAGTCAGCATCACCTAAAAATCTTGAGATAATTCCCAGATATGTCTATATATGAGTAGACTGTAATACAGGTGCAAATAATATAAATTTTCTACGCTGATATATCAGCAAATCTACGCGGTGGCGTGGAAACTTGACAGGGTGAAAGTTTACTAAAGATTTTTTATGTTTATATTTTAAGTTATCTAAAGTGTTAACAAAAAAATCAACTCAGCTAATAATAATAAAATAGATTAAACATCTAATATTTAAAAATATATAAAGTAGCATTGAAAACTAAAAAATTGTGACATCGTACCCAGACGTCGACAGCATCAAATGATTTCATCTAGTTCAAATCACTGCATTCTTCAAGATTACCAGAAACTGTCTCATTATAGTCCAGTCATTTCACAATAAATATACAATTCAATACGATTTTAATACCGCATTACTAGAAACCAGATCAATCAGACATCACGACCATCGACTATATTTATGTCAATGATCACGACTAAGCAAGAATTGAATGTTCTTTGTAATCATATCACAAATAATTTTTTAAAATATAAATACCTACTAATAAGTGTTTCTACACTTTCAAGTATGAGACTTCAGCATAATGTCCTCAAGGGTCAAAGACCTATAGACCTTTCTGGAACTGGCACTTGACTATACCCTTGACCTCATCAGCAATTACAATGACATTATTATGTTGAATATTTTGATAAACGTAGCCAAAATTGTATTAGCGTTGTAGAAAAAAACGCGGTAATAATATTGTCAATCGTTCGTTTTAAATTATTAGCCTAAATGTTGAAGCAAAATTAACTTTTCTTACGATTGTTAATCACGACCACCCAGGGACGTGGTCAGCAAACTAGTTTTTGTGCTTAAGCTCCATTACAAGGGACGACCTAACGACGATCGAATACGACTCGGTGACGACAATAATGATGTGCGAAATTAAAATAATGTGCAAAATTTGCAGTTCTGTAGGTAATAGAGAATTACAGAATATTTACAAAATATGATCATTTTAATTTGTCATTAAATTCAATACACGGAATCCTTTGCACTATTAATGCTACAAACGGACAGATGTACATGCCGAAACTATAAGGGTACTGTTTTGACTATGGAAACCCCAAAAAATCCAAAAATGTAAGGTCTGGAGTAGCTGATGTGACCTTACCTATATACGTAAGTCAGAGTAGGAATAAAATAGAGTTTTTACAAACAAACAGAGACTGCCGGGTCAGCTAGTAGCAAGAGTTCGTATACTTAGTAAGTACTATGTAAGTCTTATAATGGTTGTGCAACAGAAAGTACCTATGTAGCATAGTGCAGTTTATTATGATGAGGAAAAAGCCTTAGTAAACTTTATAACAATATAAAGGAACTGCATATGGCCAGTTCCGCTTTTACCTACGTTGTTTCATTTCCTGTTTAAATAAGATAACTATACTTATTGACAAATTATACACGTACGACTACAAGGAAGAAGTCTTTAGGATACGACATGTCCAGAAGTGCGTTTTTAGTTGCATCTTTGGTTGGAAAAACAAGCCAATTTATATCCATCTTCCAAGAAAACCGCTTAAACTAATAATCATCCTTTTTGAACATTTCGATAATTACCTACAATAACCATAACATCAGTAAAATGTTTACTATTAGGCCATAAAAAATTAACTTTATAATAATAATCTAAATTTTACTAACAAAAAATAACCGACTTCAAAATTAGTCAAAAACTACTAGTCAGATCTCGTTCAACTTTATGTGGGACCACATGACAAGCACCTGCTTTCGATTAAAAAAAGAATCATCAAAATAGGTTCACCCAGTCGAAAGTTCTAAGGTAACAAACATTTAAAAAAAATAGTCGAATTGAGAACCTCCTCCTTTTTTTGAAGTCGGTTAAAAATACTATATTGAAATAAAATAAAATTACATTCGAAGCCATTAATAATAAATTAATGAATTAATTAAAACATTTTTCTTAGTCTAGTTAAGTGTGTTAAAATCTCTTTATAAATTAAAATATCTCTGACATGTTTGGTGATTTACATTTTTAAAACCATTTACATGTGACAAACTGACAACATGTGAAATGCACAGAACAAGGTGATTATTGCTAATGAAACAGATTTTTACAGAAGGATTAATATTATGTCAAGTCACGTCATTTACGTAAGCTAATTTGATTATGTTAATTTGATACAGGTGACTCTCAAACTCTCTCGGTGTAGAATATACCTTTATAAATGAAATAATAATATATTAAATTATTTTTATTACGTTTTTAATCTTCTTTCGAAAACCTTTGTGGAACGCACCATGGGTCCAAAAAAAAAACACGACTCGATGCTATCGATCTATGATCGTAATCGGACCGACCTCTGCAAATTCTGCAAGCCGCAGTTCATCGTGTTGCCGGATAAATATCTGCCTATTCTCGCGTTGTAGAGATAATGTCGAACGTATCGAATCCTACTAATGTTATTTGAAATGTTAATTTGAAAGTTAGTGCATGTATGGATGTTTGTTACTCTTTCTACTTAAACTACTGAATGGATTTTCAAGCACACAGGTAGACCATGATCCATATTAACATAAAGGATACTTATTATAGTTATTATCCCGAAAAAGTCCGGTGAAGCCTGGGGCAGAACGCTAGTCTCTATAATATTAAGTCTTTGTGAAAAATGTCGACCAAATGTTTACCTACAGTCCATGGGCGTAGCCAGGGGGGGGGGTTTCGGGTGTTCAACCCCCCCCCCCCCCCCCCCGAAATGTTAAGGACTGACATTTGTATGTGCTAATAAACCCTTAAAAAACATTTTTCTAGACGTCATTCCTAATCGAATGAGCTATCGCACATATTTTTGGGAGCTTTATTTCTATTAAACACGTTTTTGAACTTTTTGACTAAACTAATAATAGATGGCACTACATACGTCGTAAGAAAAAATAAAGTCCGAAACTAAAACCTGGCTACGCCCATGCTACAGTCTCTATTCTCTAAGCTGCGTAGACATTTTCTCGAACGCGCGAACGTGACATTCGAGTCTAAGAAATGATGAGGTTTCTATAGATATTGCTCTATTTTTTCTGGAGAAATTGTCGTATTCGAGATACTGTCTACAACTCAAGAATTGGGCCCTGAATTAGAATTACCTAATGTTTACGACATTCCCCGCTACTAAGCGCTAGTATTGACTATTGAGTATTGACCTATGCTTCAGTAGGCCGTAGTGAATGGGTCGATAACTTGGAACGCACTTCGATTATACAGGTCATCTGTATTAATGAATACATTTAAATAAATAGTACATACGTGTACCTAGTACCTACTGATATTAGTACTACAATGCGATTCACCGCCGTATTCTGAATTACTTCTTCCGAAGTCCTTCCTCAATCCCGAAGAATTTGACACGCCCTTGTTTCTTAAACTGTACAAAATGGAGTAACATAGTTGAACTTATTCGAGTAAGGTCATTGAATAAATAAACTTTAGGATAAATTGAAAAACACAAGACATACCTTTTACAGATCTTTACATACGCAGAGCGACGGATAACACAACTGCGTGCGGGGCAATTTCCCGCGCGGTGCCGCGTCGGCAGTGTGTTGTGCTAGGCGTGATTTCTATATAAATTGACATAATTGCATACAATGGTAAAATCTGCCATCCCGCGCACCGCGACGGGGCGCGGTGCAGTGGGTGGAGCGCCTTATCGTTATCGATCTTTATATTATTAGATCTTTGTTTTATTTTTTAAAGATTCAATACTATCAACAATAATTCTCTTTTCTCCGGAACTAAATACTTGACGTAAAGTAAAAAAATATTAACTCTGTAAAACCAAAAAGAACAACGCTTTGTTTTACAGGAAACAGCTACCTACTCAAATAGATCAAAGCAGGTTGAGACTCAGTGTTCGTAGATTCAGTTATTATTATTTTTTCATTAAAACCGCGTAATAACTAGCATTCTGAATAAAACGGCCTTGTGCGAAAAAACAACATTCTTGGCACTGTGGCGTGG